>JAUJYS010000493.1:0-22860 GCA_033995665.1 Melogona broelemanni
CTGCAGCCTGGCTATTCCAGCTGCATCCCTCTTCCCTTCCCTTCCCTGCCCCTCGCACATCTCCATAGAGACATGAGATTCCTGTAGTGCACTAGGCGCTACGGTGAATTAAAAAAAAAAAAATAATAATAAATAATAAATAAATACATGGACTATCCGAAGGTCGGCATAGCCCAGGCGTTAGAACCGGTGGTGCGGTAAACCCGGGTTTAATTCCCGACTCAGGTTATCGCTTATTCGATCCTGGGGTACTGGTCAAGCGTTTATAGGGATGCAATACAGAATATCTTGTGATATTCACTACGAATATTACAATATTTGATTGTCAATTTAAAAAAAAAAATGTTTGAAAGTTTCTTTCTTCGAACAAAACATTGTAGTTGTTGGCATACAATACAGTTCACAGTAACAATAAGTATAATTGGTTAGATAAGTATAATTAGTTAGATAAGTATAATTGGTTAGATAAGTATAATTGGTTAGATAAGTATAATTAGTTTAGATAAGTATAATTCCTTATTTTTGATTTTTTAAGACCATATACCCCCTCTTAGCCCTCCCACGAAGTGCCCCCCCCCACGTGTTCCGCCATCTTGAATCCAACCCAAGGACCCCCCACGCACACCATGCCTCGGCCAAAAAAGAACAACTTCCCCGTCCTTTTCACATCCGATCTCAAATTAGGTTACATCCTACCTTTCTCATTAGATAAGTATAATTGGTTAGATCTACGAATATATTTAATATACTCGTAGATCTGGTTCAGTCCAGCCAGATACATTAAAAAAAATTATTATAAATTACAAACATTTATATTATAACGCTGATCTGTGGCCCAAACCCAAACAAAACAGGCATCTCCCGCAAACCGCGAAGTAGCCATTCGCCGCCTCCGTTGACATGGCCTTGCTGATCCAGCAGACACCCAGCGTCCGGCCCAACAAGACGGCGCCGGTAGTGTGCCGGGCATCCGGCATGCGGTTCAAAGCCGTTCCCGTCCACGACCCCGATGACGGTCCGCCGCCTCCCTACGAGTACAGCGACGACGACGACTGCGTGCGCCAGTTCCAGAAGTCCATGGCCACCTTCACCCTGCAGGAAGCGGAGGACGATCCGGAAGTGCAGTGTGGTCTGGGCACGTGGCGGCCGGCTTGTCTGCAGCGTTTTGCCAATCATCGGGTCTACGCGGCCAGCTTCATCATCGTAGGAATCGTGCAGGTGCGGTTTAGTGCAGTGTTGCCGTGGTGACTCGTTCACTTAAGAGAGTTTCATAATTTATTTTCAAATCTATTATATTCTATGTAGCAGACGTATAATAAATTTCAAAATTGCTACTCTCATTTAGATACTTTTTAACATTAGCTCCACCATTTGTTGACAAAGTGGGTACGTGTTTTACATGTCTCATTTAAGAGAGGATATCAATATTGCATCGCATTTCATTAGAGTTATTGTTCCATTATCTTTTTGTGGCTTTTCTTCTAGTAAAAACTAAGGTTAAGTAATCTAATAAGAAAAAGTAAATGATCATTTTATTTAAGGAACGGTAATATGGAAATGTTTCTTAAAATTGATTCCAGCTTTATTTGAGAAATTCACTCCAGGTCAATTTTTTTTTATCTCAAGTTGAGCTTCGTGCGTTTTAAAAGTGAAACGGCGAGTTCTAGTCTTGAAGCAATCCATTTAATGTATAAATGAAATATTATTTTAAGTTTAAAATAAATAACCCTACTACCCGCTATTTTGTAATACACGAATCAGTAGAAGATCTACACCAGGAATTGCCCTTTATTTAAATAAACTGCGAATTGTTACGATAAGCTTCACTGGAGCTCTAGCTTTTTCCAAAGTTGGCATGACAATGCACATTTTTTACAATGCTTGTGATGAGTCATTCCAATCTTTTTCTGAATTTTAATGATGTCCTATCCATTTCCGGTACTCAACAAAAAATGCTAATTACTTATAAGTTGCATATTTAAGCGCAAGCTTTTGCATGGATTGAGATGAACAATTAAGAGCGGTCGCAATCTCGATTCATTTGCATATCACCAATAGAGCACAATCTATCTCAAAACGAAGGTCCAATTCCTCTTTTGTACGCGTGATATGTTCACGTCACGTTTGGGGTTTTCAGACGGAAATTCGTCACGGAAAATCCCCATGTTGATGATATTCTGAGCGTCAAAGATCCCTTGAGTGTTTTTTTTTTGTGATTTATCAAAATTTACACGATACGGTTCCAAACGAAGAGCGTAAAAAATCAGCATAATTAAAATAACTAATGGCCATCAATTGTGAGTGTACGATTGACGTTTCTGTTAGAGAATAAATAATTTTATTTTGACTGAGGCCAAAAAAAATTAATGAATTATTTAGTTAATTTTCCTTATAATTATTGATTAATAATTATTGCGGTAGTTTAGCTTAATTAGAAAGTTGTAAATAGTGCGAAAGTGTGTTTAGTACAAGTAAAAGAGGCATAAATTTTTCATTAATAAAGTCGCTTTTACTTTTGAGATTTAGTTTTAAAATGCTCATTTAATTACTTACGAATGGCGTCACTAAACCGTTTTACGATCTATCGTTGTTGTTTAGGGGATGATCTACTCGTATTTCAACGGCGTCATAACGACAGTGGAGAAGGCGTTCGGCATTCCCAGTCGCACGCTCGGCATCATTCTGTCCGGGAACGACATCAGTCAAATCCTCTGCGGACTGCTAGTCACGTAAGTCGCGACACCGCGCGGCGCGAGCCGTTGTCAAAACCCCAATTATCGAAACGGCTAAATCGCTATCAACGTCGTTATAGGGCGAGAGATATGCGACATCATTCAAGTGTGGAGGACACGAGTAATTGGTCCTGGTAACGTGCCGAAAATGACAAAATGGATTCGCTCGTGTTAGGACATGTCAATTGGTCGGAAGAATTGCCCACCCAATCTCTCTCAATTTGTGAAATGACAAATGATTAAACCTTTTAAAAAAAATTTAAATCACTGTAGTGCCTAGTGCATTACAGGATTACTGCACCTTCGTGTAAATAATATTTTTTATCCTTGCATGTGGAAACGCATGCGATTCGAATTATTATTTGGTACTATAAAAATATTAAATTTACCATTAATTAGACTTGTAAATGTCGCCTCGGTGAAGATTTGACTACTTGTGCTTCTCTCTTAAATTTCAAATTAGTATTCATAGATGTGCAATTTTCCATTTATTTACTCAAAACTTAACAAAATGAAAATAAATGTACACCTTTAGCTTTAGAAAATGTTAGGAGAACGTCGACACGCGTTTTGTGTAGATAGTAAATAAACTAATTTCATTTAATTTATTTGTTTAAATTTATTTTATTTAAATGCCTGATGGAGCGGCAATTTAATTCATTAGTTGTCGCTTAAATATCCGATGATTTAAATTGATGCACTATCAGGCATTTAAATAAAATATTGTTTGGTATTTAATAAACATTTAGTTGATTAATTGTGAGCCGTTATTTGTATCGAACCAGCTACCTCGGCGGCAAAGGAAGCCGTCCTCTGTGGCTGGCGTTCGGCATGCTAATGACAGCCGCCTCCTGTTTCATGTACGCCTCGGGGCAGCTCTTCTGGGACGACGGGGACGCCATCCGCCGCCTGTCCAGCAAAGCCGCTCTCACCGTCAACCCGCACTACGTCATGTGCGGCGATCAGGACGCGGCCGAGGCGGCGGCGGCCACGGCGATCTCCGTCCTGGGCGGAAGTACCGCCGACGCGCTGCCGGATCCGTGCGCCGAGTACCCGTCCAACGTGGCGGCCCTCATCGTCTTCTTCGTGGGCCAATTCATCTCGGGCGTGGGCAGTACGGCCCTCTTCTCCTTGGGTTTCTCCTACATGGACGACAACGTTAAAAAGAGCGTCTCGCCGCTCTATATGAGTGAGTATACTTTTGCGACACCTGGTGAAAAATTGATTTTTAGTGAACTTCGTCTAATTGACTATATTTAAGCAATTTCCCCTTTTTGTGGAACAATTTATTTTTTATCACCTATTAAGTGTATTCGTTAATTAATTTAATCTGAGTGTAGTAATTAATTAATTTAAATCAAGTGTATTAATTTATTAATTAAATTTTTGTGAAGTATTTAATTAACTAATTAATATAAGTGCATTAATTTATGATAAGGTGTATAAGATGTACAGGTGTGTGTTTGCAATGAATTTTCGCATTTAGCATTTTTGTTTTTAGTTGTTTAATTTCCTTAATTTTTTCAAAGTTTAGTTGTTTAAATAGTTTTTTAATTTTGAATTTCCTCAAATTTTTAATCGTTTAATTTTCTAAATCGTCTTTATTTTTCAAAAGCGATTAAAAAAGATCATGAGAAGAAAAAGTTTTATGAACCCCTTATAAAAATATTTGGAAATCGTTTCGATTTAATTAAAGTCAATTCTGAAATAGCCTCACTAATGGTCAAGGCACGTCAGAGAGAACCGCTTTGCTGTAGAATTTCGTGCCAAATTTTCAGTATTCGTTGCTGAACTGCAAATGTGCAAGATAATATGATCCAAGATTATCATTTTAAATTCTTTTTTATCTCATAAATACCAATTCTGACCGTGCCTTCACGATTCGCGTATATGCAAAAGCACAGCAGGAAGAGTCTGTGAAAGATTCGTTTTGCGGTCGAGCTTCGTGCTAAGTTGCTATTTTGTAATCGTTGTTTGAACGTTAAGATCATAAAATATGCAAGACAATTCGTAAACATGGATTCATGTTCGAATCTCACAATGCAAAAATACACGATGGTGTCGGCGCGAGAAGGTTGCCTTTCGAGATTTTTGCATTGCGAGATTCGATCGTGATACCCGTGCCGTGAATATGCCTCCCCGTCTTCACCCCCTGCGAACCAACAGATAATTTTGAAACACGTGTCGCAAAATATTGTACTATCCGTCAGTCGATGGTTTTGACGAGTGAAAAAACTGGTATATTCGATCCTAAAGCACACAAGATGTCCTTGTCAGTGGCCTGCCAGTA
Source organism: Melogona broelemanni (assembly GCA_033995665.1). Taxonomy (NCBI): domain Eukaryota; kingdom Metazoa; phylum Arthropoda; class Diplopoda; order Chordeumatida; family Chordeumatidae; genus Melogona; species Melogona broelemanni. Next base: position 5,023 of record JAUJYS010000493.1, read on the forward strand.
GATAACAGGAACACAATGTAGTCTGGGGTGGCTATTTTAGTAGCTGATATTCTTTACGAAAAGTGAAGTGTATGTTGCAATCGTTTCAGTTGGCGGATGAAGTTCCTCACAAATTGTATTTAATTTTGGCACTCAATGGCATCGTGTTATAAAAAAATTATATCAAAATGTGAAAGGATAAAGCAGCAACTGCGAACTACAGTATAAAAGCTAACGGCACTGTTGTCATTTTTTTAAAAGAAAAGTTACTAAACTGGCGGCTATATTTCAGATATTAATGGATGACGACACACCTCTATCGCGAAGAATAACAGATTCAAAACTGCGCCCCCATTGCTGCTTCTTTCATGGCGTGAAAACTATACAATAGATTTTTCCCATTCGCACGATCGCATGTCCTATTTCGTCACATTAACTGCTTAGAGGACACTCGACCAAGGCAACTCGACACGCTACTCGATAACAGTATTTTATATGGTGATTGGCCAAAATACACTTGTACCTGTTATCAATATAGCGCTAGAAATTCATTGCAGATTAAGTGATTGTTTGCTTTTTTAGTTGCGATTTTTAAGAATGATAACAAAGTCTAATTGTCTGGTTATTTATTTGACAACATCCACTAGTCATTGCTAGAGCAGCGTACAATTTTTCTAAAGGATTGGTGCGAAGCAAATTAAAATATAAATAATTCAGAATTTTATTTATAAGTAAAACTTAGGAAATTTCCAAATTGTCGTAGTCAGAAGTGGATACGCGCATGTAGTCGTTTCCCCAAAAACAAAGTCTTGTCAGCTTGGTTTTGATTGAGCTTTTTTATTCGGGTTCATTCAAAATAAATTGTTTAAATTAAATGGCCATTTTATGCTCGTCATAATTTAAAAACCAGCACATTTTTTTATTAAAAGCGATTGTAAATCAGAAGTGAAAAAGGATGTCACTGCGTGTTAGAAAACAATTCCTAGAATTGCAATTAGCAAGCGACGAATCAATTTTATTTTATTTTATTATTAGTACACCTATTATTTGTAAAGGTAATGATTTCCCAGGAAGCTTATCGTCCCCGTTACTGATAACGGTGTTCAACGGCTCTCCTGTCTCTCCATACTTCAAGGCCGAACTGGCTAGACTTGGGCCATAAATATATTGATATCGTGATCAGTAAATTAGTTTATAATAATTGAATCTGCATTAGATGCGTGAAATAGACGCACTCCTATTCATTACACATTTACCTCGTTTTATACAAATTTCCATATACCTCGCAATGAAATTGCTCTAACAACTAACCGGTTAATCAATTCGTGTTCTGATTTTTTTTATTAAATTACCGTGACGAAAAACTTTGCTGACCAACCAACACAACACAAGTGTCTCAACGATCGGACACGAACTGATTAGTCAGCGAATTGTCGGAGTCTTTTGGTTATAAAGTATTATGTTAATGAGCGAAATATAATAAGCTGTGAAAGCATGTGCCAGACAATTTTGGTTAGTATTGATACGATAAGATTAATGTATTATTTTTTAATCTATTTTCCAGCTTTGACAACGGCCCTGCGATCGTTCGGTCCAACTCTAGGATATACGCTAGCTTCATTTTGCCTCAACACGTACATCGACCCTGCAGTAAGTGAGTGGCATTTCAATGTGCGTTCAAAAACGTGCTGCCTTTGAAACCAGCGCCATCTAGTGGCAATGACGATATACTCGAGCCAAATTTTTAGTCCACGTGAGCTGCCCCTTGAAAATAAATATTTGTAGCTATACACGTTTCGTGTACGTAGTGATTGCCTACTCAGGGAAAAGTTAGGGGCAAACACAGTAATAAGGCGCATATTGAAATCACTCTTATTTTTTATCTTTAAATGGCTAAAGCTAACCAGCATTTTATTTTATTTTATATTCACACGTATTCACATTATATTTTTTTCTCTCAGGAAAACCAGAATACACTCCAAGGGATCCTCGCTGGTTGGGCGCCTGGTGGCTGGGATTTCTGATCGTAGGCGTTTTGCAGGTGTTCATCACCTTTCCCATCGCCCTGTTCCCCAAAAAATTAAAATCACCTTCCAGACAGCGACCTCCGGTTCCCGAAGTTGTCCCTAAACAGTCTGACGTTGAGTTGTCTGACATCAAGCCTGCGACGGCTTTAAAAGGTATTCCGGTATATGCAGAATCGTAAGAATAAAAAATATAATTTATTGTTATTAGCGGACATATGTGTATTTTGTGATTTACCAAGATTGTCGATTGTTCAAATTGGAATAAACATAATTGAATTGACTAAAATTATATTAAATTAACCTGAAAATAAACAACAGTATGGCCACACAATGCAAGCATTCAAGCCGTATTTCTCCAATTTTCCCTAAAATTTATATTAATTAAAATGTGAAATAATTTATATATTTGCTATCCTTCTAGTTTTTTAATGTTTTTTTCCCCAAGTCATCCGCTCTTAAAATGCAATAAAATTAATCGATTTCCAGAGTTCTTCGCAGCTTTATTACGGATAGTGTCGAATCCAGTCATGGCATTCAGTTTGATTGGGGCTGGCCCTCTACTGCTTGGCGTTATCGGTTATTCGACGTTTCTGCCCAAATACTTGGAAGCCCAATTTGCAGTGACCGCAGCCCAGGCCACCATGATTACAGGTACGTGGATATTGACGGTTGGCACACATTATAATTATTAATTTAAACATCAGATTTTGGTTCAACATTTCAAGATATCGTCGACTGTTAGACACGGTTGCAAAGGCACCATTTTAAATTTTATTGTTAATGGAGGTAAACTTTTAGACACGCCGAATTTTGCGCACATGGTCGTAAATTATATCGGTTCGGCTAGTCCGAAATAATTTTAAAATAAAATGGCGTTACGTGTATTTCAGGTGTGTCCGGTATGGCCATGATGATGACCGGAAGTTTGGTCGGCGGGTTAGTAACATACAAATGCACGCCTCGCGCTAGCTACGTGGCTTTATACGGGGTCGCCGTGGACATGCTTTTCGTCGTTGGAATTTTAATCAACATGAACTACAAATGTGACAGCGTGCAGATCAGCGGCGCCAGCTTGGTTGATGGAATGTAAGAGGACAATATCCCGTCCATAGTTTTAATCATTTTCGCGTCGATGTTTTTTTTTGTATTATAAATCACCGTAGTGCCTAGTGCACTACGGGATTACTGCACCCTCGTGTCTCTAAGGAGATATGTGAGGGGCAAGGAAGGGAAGGGAAAGGGAATGGCAATTGGAATAGCCAGGCTGCAGGATCCACCCCTAAGCTCTGAACTCCCTAATGGAAGCTCAGGGATGACGCCAGTACCCCAGGCTAGCGAATAAACGAAAGCCTGCGTCGGGAATCGAACCCGGGACCGTCGGCTTCGTAGGATGTTGCCGTACCCACTGAGCCATTAGTACGTACACTTTTGATTAGGATACATTCTTCAGAATGCATTGTACTGAGCAAGATGTATGATGCATGTCCGGAGTGTACGAGTGTAATTCGTGTAATCGATTTCAGCCTGCAGGTGAATTCAACGTGTAGCCGCGAGTGCGATTGCCCCGATCAGTTCAACCCCGTCTGCCTGGGCACGCAAAATTTTCTCTCCCCGTGTTTGGCCGGGTGTACCGCTTACACCACCAGCAACTCTATGAAGGTGATTATTGGCCAGTGGTGCCATCTTTTTAATGGCATAAAACAGTTTAATTTTATTTACGTAAAACGGTGCAATTTTGATGACATAAATCAGAGTAATTTTAATGACTTAAAACAGTTTGATTTTAATGCCATAAAAGTTTAATCCTAATGACCCTAAACAGTTTGATTGTAATTACATAAATTGTTTAATTTTAATGACATAAAACAGTTAAATTTTAGTAACATAAAGATCAAAACTTAAAATTACCTATGAATGTAAATGTACATGTATTTAATTAAGGATAATATGCACATCGACGCACATTGAGACCCTAAATACCTTACTCCTTAATTTCACTGAATTTTACTATATTTAATTTCCTGGAAGACCTTCTACAACTGCACGTGCGCCGATCCCGTTTTACTGGACCAGGCTATGTACACCGGCAACTATTCCCTGCTGACGGCCACAAGCGGCTACTGTCCTGGCTCCAGAGAGACCTGCAAATACCTGTGGCCCTACATAATAATCCTGGGCGTAGTCAAACTGCTCGCCTCGTCCACCAGGGTCGGCGGAATTCTGATCTTTGTCCGGTAGGTGGCGCCACCGAGAGGGGGGGGAAGCAATTTTGGACCCATGTATTGAAAAATTATTGTATAGCAACTAACTGATAAATGAATATTGATGATTCAATTCTTGAATTTCAAGTTTGAAGCATCTCTTTCGGTTCAAAGGACCGTAATTGATACTCGTACGTGTAATGATGTTGCTACTAAATGTAGAATTGCGCCAAAAGCAATTACGAGACAGGAAGGGTATTTACTCGTATAGGTTCAAAGGTGCACCCGCGCAGACACTGCTCATGTACAATAAATGATTAGCCATTTAAAATAATTGTATTGATCGTTCAGTTCATATTTTCATTCATATCGTTCTCCTTTTCATTCATTTTATTTCTTGCTTGTGTTATCTTATTATGTATATGTTATATTATACACGTATCACAAATACTGACCATCGGTATGATTTATGTTTCGCCCTCAACAGCTCAGTCGATAAAAAGGATAAGGCACTGTCAATGGCGTTGATGGGAGTGGTCACCAGCATACTAGGTAAGATCAGTTAAGATGATTTTTCACCAAAACCTTGGTTTTAAATTGCAATTGAAAAGCGTAATCCTATATAGATGGGGGGGGAGTGTAAAATAAATACAGAAAAACAATTTGTATTGCGAAATTCATCTTATTTCCGTAATACATCTGAATACAATGATTTATTTATCCTGTATTATTTTATTCACGAATTATTATTTTTTAATTATTTATCTTGAATTATTTATCTTGGTTTATTTTATTCACAAATTATTTTACTTGAGTTATTTATCTTGTATTATTTTTATTCACGAATCATCGTGCATTATTTAATTTGGATTATTATTATTTATCTATCTTGTATTGTTTATTTTATATTATTATTGATCTCTTATTATTTATATTGTATTATTATTAATTTATTTATCGTGTAGGATTCATTCCCAGTCCCATTCTGTATGGCGCTGTAGTGGACTCGACCTGCCTTCTATGGGAGATACTTCCCTGCGGCCGCAAGGGCAACTGCTGGCTGTACAACATCGACGACTTCCGTTACTATTTCCACGGCATCACCATGGTCTGCTTCCTCTTCGCCGTTCTGTTCGATGTCCTCATCGCCATTTACTCGCGCCAAATGAACTTGTACGGTGACGATCCGCCCAGTCGCGTGCTCCCCTTCCGAGAGGGATTCCGGTGCGATGGGGGCGAGAAGAAATCCTACGACGAGAACGCTGCCCTCGAAACGAAAACATAACAAGAAAGGTGCTGCGACTGAGACTCGCGAATCCTATAGGAATTTTAATAATTTCCATAAGTTGCTCTCTTGCGTTCGTGCAGATGTCCATTCGGTCCAAGTGGTCGGATGTTCGAGCCGCGATTGGCTGAAATAACTGCTACAGAAAACATTCCAAAAACAATATTAAAATATTTTACGATTTCGAAACTCGTAACAGAGCGATTGTGTCACTGATAAACGCGCACATCTGGTTTTCCAAATATTGGGAGCAAATAGTGCTAGCATTTCAAAGACTGCGATCAATTGCTACATTTTTATCCTTTGACATCTTCAAGTTCATCGGTATAATTACGTAGTGTGCTCAGATTGATTTGTCAATTTTATATGAGCCGCACTTTTTTATTGTACACTATTTTATCCCGAGGTGTGCATATGGCCCTATTTTTTTCTGTCTTTGATGTGAAAAATTAAAGATGTTGTATTTCATGTTTGTTAACAATGTTACAATTTTTTAATATTGTTCACGCTCAATAAACGATTCAGGTCGATTTAAACGTTTTTCTCATTGTATTCTTAAACACTTGAAACTATGACACTATCAATAAAACTACTGAAAAGTTACTGTACCGAAATAAAATAAATTGCAAAAAAAAGGGCAGAACCAAACTTTCCATTGTAAAAAGCTTCTTTTTTTTTAAATGCGAGTTCAATTTTGAAGTTATAATTTTTCAGAAGAAAAGTAATGGATATGTTTTCCCGCGAACTAATTTGAAACCATTAGCTTTCACAAATGTGAAATAGATTTTTTGTTTTGTATAATGAATCATCAAACATGTTCCTTTATTAGTGTCTGCCCCCTTTGTATGTGCATGCAGCTGCTTCAGATACCGCAAACGTGTATTAAAAGTTATGTTATATTTTATTATAAATACTTGTGTAATACATTTAACATTTTTTGAGTTTCACAAAATTAAACGAAATCACGCTACTAATTTAATTAATATTGATTAGTATATTTTATATCAATAGCATTGTTTTTAATTATAAAAATCCCCAAAGAATGAACTTTTTCGTGAATGGGTCACAAGGACGAAATCGTAATGGCTGCCGGCCAGAGGTCTTTTGGATGCTGAAATGGTGCTGGTTAAAAATCGCTAATCATCCGTTCACCTTCGCGATTTATTTAATTTATTAACACGATGTATTCAATTAAAGAAGTCGGCCGACATATCTGCCTCATTTTGTTGTGTGTCAGCTTCGTGGCGGCTGATGAACATGCTCATACGGTGAGTCCCATCGGACGGCTATGTCCCATAGTCAACATTTCTCTATGGCCGAGTACCCCCACTTTCTATTTTTCTAGGGGATGACGTCGACCACAATCGGCGGCTCTTGGCAGCATTTATTACTATTGATGGGGATAAAAATATAAGAGGAGAAAGGGTTCGGCTGCTGCCGGACCGTCTTCCGTGGTCAACAAACGGTGAAAAACCAGTTGGCAAAAAGAATAGGCGATCGGCAAGCTGCGGAATATTTTGTTGACGTCAAGCTTTGCCAACTGGGCATCAGCCGAGTTTGAACTCTGCTGATCTTTGAGGAATTAAACCGGTTTCGGTTGTAACAATGTTGTGTTTTGGTGGGGAAAGAACAGGGAAGGGGTTTAATCATTTCATCAATTACCTTGGGAAATGGGGAAGATAGAAATCATGTCAATTTCCTTGTAGCTAGTTCCTTGTCTCCCGAGGTGGGAGTGGTCCTGTTTGCCTAGCCTACTAGGTGACAGATCAACTTGATCAAATAATTTAAAGACATCAATGTTCAGGTGTTGTTTTTCTTGTTGAATGAAAGGACAGTCGGTTGTGGTCTCTAGAATTGTGGGTAAAGTAAAGTTATGTGAAATATATAGCTTGATGGCCAACAAAAAGGTCAGTAGACGACATGGTGACATGTCAAACTGATTAAGGCTTACGCGGTGCCTACCTAAGATATGCACAGCACTCGGTGAAATATTGATTTAGTATAAGTGTTGCTAAATTATATTTATCAGTAATTAATAGGCTAACAGGTCAGCTTAAATGATTTGTGACGTCGACAATTTTTATGTTTTGTTGGATCGAAGTTTGTTTTGTTCGATGTCATGTATGATGTGAACTCCCAAACGTCCTTAAACAGAATTTTTCTGAACACGGAAATAGAGGTTGAGGATGGTCAGTATTCGTGTGACGTTCGGTGTCTTGTCAAATTAATAATGGTCGCCGGAAATCAAGTCAACTCCATTCAGTCTACAGTGTCATTTACAAAAATTAACGACATTTTTTTTTTTTTTATTTTAATCGACATTTAAATTGACCCGTCTAGCCCAGTGGATATTGCAATCGACTGCGGTGCGGCGGACCCGGGCTCAATTCCCGGCGCAGGGTTCATTCGAACCTGGAATACTGGTGAAAATAAGCACCTTCACATATTGCAATAGCGACGCGACGGGAACAGATTCTACTGTGGTGATATTATTACTACATTGATCAAGAATTAAAAAAATACTTAGTGCAGACAAATTATTATCCAAGAAACAGTTGCCTAGAAGTTTTTCGAATTACAAAATTAAATGATTACAAAGCGAAAAAAATCCGAGAGATGTCTTTATAAACAATTTCTATGATAAACTAATAGCAATTATCTTGCCAAGACAACAAAATAAATAAAAGATAATAAATAAATAACAAAAAAAAATGTATTTGTAACAACGAAAACCAAGACAACAAAATAAATAAAAGATAATAAATAAATAACAAAAAAAAAATGTATTAGTAACAACGAAAACGAATTAAAATGTAAAGATCAATTACAAATTACACGTATCTCTCCTTTCCCTAACCTTATCCTTGTTACTTTACGGAATATCCTTAGTACGAAGTGGAATGACAATAATAAATACTGAACGGAAGGCAGCGCGTCCATTTTCTAAAGTCGAACAGAACAAAAATAATTTTTCTTGGCCTATCGTTTGAAGCCTGCAGACACTACCACCTACAGTTCAACCCCGGCTACAGTAGAACATGCATGGCCTGAATCCGAATCCGGATCCTATTGTGGCGACCGTTTGTACGATTTCAGAGATCGAGCTAGCAAGCGAACACTACATCCAGTCAGTCATTCAGCCGCGTGTCCACAGAGCGTGGTAGTGGCGTAGACATGACGTTTGCATAATAAAATGATTACTAACGATTCATGGCTGAGCAGGCTTAGCAACAAGGGGGAGCCAACTAGAGGTTTTGAACGTGATAAACCAGCTAGGGTAGAGCATTCCCTCCCCCCTCGGCTTTTAACCCTCATTTCCCCCATTATCCCTCCACCCTTGAGTCACTACTGTTGTCGACCTTATACACTAGTCAAGGGGGTAGCTTATATCGCGTGTAGCTCAACATAAAATTAAATTGAAAGTGATTTCTGTTTTTGGCTCGTCGTTGAACATATAATCTCCACCACACCCCCCTTCCCTGGTAACATGACATGACTGCGGCAGTTTTCACTGAGTGAGAATTTTGGTCAATTTTTTTTTTTGTATAATCTCATTATCTAATTTTTACAGTTTCTGTCGGCGAGCCCAGTTAGCAGCAGAAAGTGCTAATGGAAACGAGCTATACAATGAAATCGTTAAAATTATTTATTTTTGCCCGTGTTTCAGTATGCATTGCATCAGCAACACAACAGATTCGAACGCGACGCGCGTGAATAACACAAAATCTCCAGCCCTGCAAATTGGAGCCAAATGTATATCGTACAACAAGCACTACGAGTCAATATTAATTATCACAAAATAGCTGTTTTCCTAATAGGGGCGTAAATCGATTTTATGACGTAAATCGATTTTATGACGTAAATCTTCCTAAAATCAATCGCGAGTACCGTATTTTCACTTCCACGAGACATATTAACCAGAACTCACACGGCGACATACTAAACGTAAGTGGGCGCACCGGACGATAGTTGATCAATTTCCAGACAAACGCGGTTTCGCATAAAAATTAACAAAATTAGAAGCTGCCCTGTAACAAATCATTTCATTAAAACCCAATGACAACAGTTTCTCATACAACTCTATAATAGTCCTTATGTGCAATTTCTAGATCATATAATGTAATTTTGCTTATTTGACCGCCATAGGCCCCCCAAGGGGCTGCTTGCGGGTTCAAATTGTAAATTGTAAATTGACAACTTTGGCAATGCCATTGAGCCATTGCCGCGTACAAGTCTTGTCAATCTTTCCGAGTATTAACAAATGAGTATTTAAAACTGAACTGGCCGTATGCCGTTCAGTTTCTTAAGGGTAAACGGGACAGAGATTCTATTATTATTGTCGGCATATGTCGCGCATCCCGGGACAGTGTGTGACGTTCGCGCTTTTCTATATGGATTATGGACAACGTTGATAGGCGGGGGAAGTGCCAGAATATGACATGGCGGACCCCATAAGGAAAAAAGATGGAAGGCGAGAGAGAGAGAGAGAGAGAGAGACACCGGAATGGGGTCAGGCGGTTTTAAAACTCACACGCGTTCACTTGCCAAAAGTCACAACAAAACCGAACAAAACTGCTGGTGCGCGTTTTGCCAATTCTTGGAACAACCCACAAAGTGTTGCGAGAGCAGAAGAAAAAAAGTAAAAAAAAAAAAGAATATAGGGGCGATAAAATCATTGGGTAAGGGACAAATGGGAGAAATACTGGTGGTGGTAGTGGGTGGTGGGTGGCGGATTGTATCAGTTCATAAAAAAGCAGGCGCGAATGTGTTAATAAAATTGGGAGGGTTGGTGGAAAAGCCGCGAGTTAAACGGACATTGTCCCCGAAACTGTTACATAGACAAGACGAATCGACCGGTATATATAGATGAATACGCATGAACGCCATAACCACCACCACCACCATCACCACTACCACATACACACTACATAAAAATAATCGCCGACGATTTGTTCTATCTGTCTATACGGTTTCTCAATTGTTTTATGAGCCGACCGACAGAAAACGTGTGCGCGGTTCCCCAGCAAACCGCACTTTATTTTCCATCAAACCCCCATCTCTTCCGCATCCCTCGCCACCACCAAGACCACCCCTCCCCCTCGCTCCGAACTCATTTTTTCCCCACTGTTTCAAGAAAACAAAAGTGGAAACTTTTGGGAATCCACTTTACACTGCTTGGGACCGTGCTGAAAATGGAAGCGAGTGGTCAGTATTACAAAATGGTCTCGGATACCGGATCAGGACCAATATTTGGAATGTGATCACCAGTACTAGCATCGATTTACAATTTTACGCTTACGTAACTTTTGCCAAATAATGTGTAAAAATTCACAAGGTTTTTTTATAGTGAAACGGGACGTAGGAAGTTCAACTCATCAATTCCATAAAGTTCCATTAATAAAGCTTCAACAACTTGACATGTTTTGGTACGGAAACCGAACACCATTTGAAGATATATAAAAAAAATATATATAAAAATATATTTCTCTTGACCGGATCGTTAAACTCATCGTTACTTTAAGACTGCAGTAATATTATTACATACTATTTTCAGACTTATTTCGTGATGCTTATTTGTTACCATAATATGAGTATACTAATTTTCAGATGCCACGAAGGTCTTAAAACGCATTCCTAGTTCAAGTGGAGACGTGATCAAATTAACATGTTAATTTTACGGTGTTCCGCTCATGAGACGTCTTCTATACGTGTGCTCAACAATAACAAAATATCGTACTTTCCATGCTAGCATTTTCGAAGCTTTTTGGTACGAGCATATATTTTTCATTTTTATTAAAGTTATCAAGTATATAAATACATTAAAGTTATCGATCTAACATGTTTCAGTCACGTATTGAGTCTGTAACAATAATCTATATGTACGTGCGTAGGTGAAAGCCCTCTTAAGATCGCCACAAAGGTTTTGACCCACAACAACCAAGTTGTGCAAAACGATGATACCGCAATGAAACGAGACAGAAAAAAGAACGTTTATTTACTGCCGCATCCCGATTCACGCCATAATAGAGGCTACATTTGTTGCACGGTTCGGTCTTTCGCTTAGACACATCAATAGCATATTGGCGGCTCGATAGCACGGGCGTCCCCATTGTTGGTGACGGAATTAGCTCACATCTCCATCTCGATATTATTGTCGTCGCGCGATGGTCAGCAAAACTAATGAACGGAAAGACAAAACATTTTTGCTCGGCTATAGAGAACCGGGAAGTAAGTGGAAAGGACTCCTGGGCTTAAGCGCGCGCCGACCAGAGCTCGTGTTGGGTGGCTCGGGTGGTACCAGGACGGGTTTCGCGGAAGTAAATTTGTAATGGGAACCCGGCAGGGCCGATAAGGGGGCGCGGGCTGTTCGAGGATCGGGGACTGGCAACACCATTATTACACAACGCTGTTTTTTATTGGTATTATTATGGTAGTTTTTGCGCAACGTCATAATATTGTGGATTAAAAGAAGTTCTTGCGGAACTGTCGTAAGATTATTTGTTCTTAGACTATTGACGATGATCGTCGTTAAGCAAGTACGTTTCAATTCTACTCGTTAACGTACCGGTACGTGAGAAAGTGCTGTGATTGACTAAAGCGAGAGTTACTGTATTTGCCTCTAGGCGGATCTGTTCTCACACTTGTAGTCGTCAATACGTGTAGATACCACTAGTCGATAATTGCGATTATTTACTCGCTGTTGAGATACGAAATTTTCGAATTATGTCATTAATATATTAAAAAGTCACGAGTCGAGAAGGGCAATACTTAGATATTCGTCGTAACTCGGTGGATATTTGCGGCCAACTGAGGAAGGAACGATCCGGGGTTCAATTCCCAGCGCGGGCGAGATTCGTTCCCGGGTTATGGATGAGATTACTTTATTAAATAAAGTTCTTCGAACATTATTGTAGCAACACGAGGGGTGCAGAATCTGTAATATTAAGTGCTACTTGCTATAGTGATCGCCAAACAAAACTGAATGAAATGAATATGCGGAAATTGCAAAAACAAATATGCAGAAATTGCTAGACGCCTCAAAAAGTAAGAAAAAATTACTATTTTTTGCCAAATTCAGCAAATTGTATCTCACAATATATTTACCAGGTATTTCATACATGTAGGTGAAATCGTCACTTCGTTTTGCTGGACTTAGCTCCGACGATCACGAAACGCACAGAATAGAAACTAATTATGTTTGTAGTTTTTTATACAGAAGTTCGTCTTAACACGTGCACTGTCGATTACTGTATATTGCGCGTCGAACCATTGGCCAATCAGTGAACACGCATTTCTCTTCGCTAACAACTGTATTCACCCCATTTGCTAATCGTCATAGAGTGTGTTCTTTGTCAAGTCAGGTCTTTGCTATCGCTGAAACGTACTCGTACATACATCTACGTGTATCTTTCCCTCCATAAGCTAAGGGGATCTACGGTTTGAGCACTATTTCTTGGACACGAACAGAATATTTTTTCTTCATATTTCTGATGGCTGTGTCTCCGGTGCGCGAAAACATTTCCCACGATCAAGTTAAGGCTGGGGAAATTCCCTATTTCCGTCGTTAAACCCGTATAGCGAGTGCATTATTATTCGTACGATTTTTCCAAATTAAAACACGCTTCTAAAAATTAGAATTCAAGTGAATGGAACTAATATCGGTTTCGGCGAAAATTTTCAGACAGTGAGACAGCGCAGAATGAATGACGAAAATGCGATTAATAAAATATTGCCAGTTGCGGGAATTTGAACACTGCAAGCAAAAACATCGAAAGCAAACATCATCTGCGAATTTTTAGTTTAATTTAGTCAATTTTAGTTTAGTCAATTTTTAGTGACACGGTAATGTCGTGAATAAAGATTACAAAATTAATTATTATTTTAATACGCATTGATTAAAATTCAATAAACGGTGACAAAAAACGGCCATTTTCTTGGCATACAAGCTATTGCGCTTCAAATAAAAATGGGTAAATGATCGTTGGCGTATTTGTTTTATCAGCCGATGTAGCATAGTGGTCCACGTGACCATCTTGCAAAATGTTGGGCAAGAGGGCGAAAAGTTTCACTCATTAACAGTTTAAACTCATTAGCTTTGAATCATCGTAGGTTTCACCGGTCTCTCGAATTAGAGGCGCTGTAGACAACAGCCGCATGTCGCTGGCGATTCACAGCGATACAAAATCTCGCTAATAAGATGCCACACGAGCAAGATTGAAAAGAGAGAATGGAAGATTTTAAGGTCAAACGGCCGTGAGAACGCAGCTGCAGAGAATCGAAAGAGGAAAACGGGAAATGTCCCGAGATCACACTGTGTCACCAAACCGTTCTCTCGGGATGTGGCTTCGGGCTTTATCTATAGTGCAGCGGTTGTCAAATTGGGATGAGCATACCTTGTGACATTGTCGGCAAGAGGTTACTGAGTTTGCCCAATTCCACCGAAAGACCTCTCGGTGGTCCCGGTTTGGCAGAGTTTACAATTTCGGGTTGAACGTTAAGTTTTAGATAAATTGCAGTCCGTTCACGCTTTCGACCAACTTACTTGCATTAACTAAATTATGTGATCGTGCATCGATTTAATTAAACCAATATCATCCTAAGATCCCACGTTCGCCTACACTGTAGTAGTACTTAAAAAATTAATAAAAACTATTATATTCGCCATTTCCCTTTCATGAATTAATCACCTAGGCATTAAGTAATTCTGTCCAACAGTCGCAACCAACCACGCATGGAAAAAAAAAGACTGACCCGTACGGGACTTGAACCCACGAACATTTACACATCCGGAGACTGACTACTTTCAGGATTACCAGGGAAAAGATATATTGTCACTGAATAGACAGGCAATCTATTTTGCGGCTAGTAGGTAATAAAGCAAGGTAGTATTGCAAAACTGATAAAAATCGTTCTGTTTCACTTTAAAAGTTATTGCTTGCGATCCGAAACTGAAAGTTGCAAAAGTACACTCACAAGTACTCTCGAAATGTGAAACTAAGCTCAGCTCACCACAAAACGCCACTGGTCTCGGCTGTTTTCGCGAGTACGCTAATTTCATTCTTCATCGGTGTGAGACTCGCGCAAAGTCGGCATAATTTGCTACTGGTTTCCCCGCTAGTCAAGTTTGTTACATCAGTCGCATTTTCAAGTTGATAAATTAATTAGATTGACAAATAAATTGAAAATTAATCTCGCATCTCGCGCGTGGTTCGACGGTTCTGGGTTCGATTTGAGTCGCTGGGTTTCGTTTATTCGATTTAACAGCGAGATTTATGTTTCATGTCCAAAGTGTACGCTAACCTACGCATGTTTATGCGTTTGATGGATTTTTCCACAATCATAAAAAATAGAATAAATTACAACTCATTAGAATAAAGTCCAATTGTGACACAATTGAAAAAAAAAAAAATGTTACCATATTTTTTCTTTGTATTAAATTAATTCAAACATTATGTGCAAATTAAAATTTTGAAAAAAACACAACCGTTGTTCATATTTTTAAGTTGGAGTTTTAATTTGATTCATTCTTATTCTAATTAACATTCGAGCTTGGTGCTTGAAAAAAACCACCTAAGATTGCTTCAAATGGCAAACCTAAATTTACCATTAATTTTTCGACTCTACAGGAAACGTTTTTCAAATCGGTCAGGAAATAATAGACTTACCACTTTTCAAAAGAGTATAACCAACGATAAACTTTCTGTAAAATATAAAAAATAAACTAGGCTAAAGATCGTTTCTATGCCAAGGAGCCCGGTGACTCGAAGAAATGCACAGTATTTACAACATATAAAATCCAAAGTACTACGAATTGTGTTGCGTCTTTTTTACCGGTAATGACAATTCTATTAGTGTCACTTTTAATTCGACTTTATCAATTCAGAACAAATTCATGACTTGCCCATTTTTCATTCATATCATCCACGGATTTTGCAAAATTCACAACACCAAATAATGTCCGCTACAAACAGAGCACCATGAAAAACAGCCCAGAAGTGACCTTATAAAATTGAAATAACTGACCTTCGGAGGAGTGGGATTAAATCAGGCCGCCTCGAAGAACTACTGATCATCGAACGAATCCAGTAACGAAACGGAAAGCCGACCGGCTGAACGAGTCCGACGACGAACACGGAACTTGAAGCACAACAAACGCGTGAAAATTTCCATTCACGAAGTTTTTCAACGGTCATCCGATGTGGGAGGGGGACAGAACCGCCGCGGCCAAAATACGGACCGCGGAAAAATACGGACGCCTTGTCCCGGGCTCCGAGCGCGCCAAACACCGGTAGCCAGAAGTTAAAAGTTTCAAGCGTGGTTTTTCCCTTCCTCGCACAAGAGCTTTACGTTTTCACCTCGTGCAACCACGCGCGGCTCGTCCAGTCGCTGAAACGGGGCGGGAAAATTTTTCCAACTCGCCTCTCTCACTCACACGTGTCAGACAAACACTTTGGCCGGTGCCCCCGAGGTTACGTAGTATTACAAAACTCTCGCCCCGAAAGCGCAAAAGCTTTCACACTTCTACCCTCTCCTGTCTCTCATCTCACGCACAATCCCACTCTGTCTCT
Source organism: Melogona broelemanni (assembly GCA_033995665.1). NCBI lineage: Eukaryota > Metazoa > Arthropoda > Diplopoda > Chordeumatida > Chordeumatidae > Melogona > Melogona broelemanni. Next base: position 21,083 of record JAUJYS010000493.1, read on the forward strand.
TCGTTCTCTCTCTACAGCGCACCCGGCGACACGTCACACCCCACAGGCAGTGACGACACACGATCACGGCAACTCGCTCGGCTCGGCCTGGGCCCAATCCCGATTGATATACCACGTAGCCCCCTTTCAGTTTTTAGACTGTCTCAATTATTTTACCCCCGAGTGTGTGTATGTGTGTGTATGCTTTGTCCCCCCATAGTTTCGGATTCGGGCGGGCCGAGTCGGCGCAGTCGCACAAGACAGGATGGAACTCGCAAAAGGCAGTACCGCGATCCATACGCGCGGAGACCGTGTCACACACGCGCAGGGCGCTACTTCTGTGTGTCCTGTTGTCGTGCGAGTCAGAGGATTCAATTTCGGAGAAACCTCGCATGCGAATTGGACTATAATTTGATTGAAATAATTTTTTAGTCGCGTTTAAAAGTATCACAGGAAAGGTTATAGAAAGTTAAATTGATTTTTGGCCGGTGGCAAAATTAATTAATTTTTGTTATATTAATTTTCGGCTTTTTTGTTAAATTTTATTAAAAGTTAAATTATTTTTCGTAATGTTTGGAAAATTTAATCATTAACTGAAATAATCATGAAAAAAAAATCGATTGTGCTGTATGAGGAAAAGCGTTATTAATAATAACACCTTTAGTTTACATCTCATTTTTTAGGTCCTCAATTGGATAAATGTTAAATTTTGTTAAGCCCTCATGTTACATTTTGAGGCTGCCTCTGGAGCGGATATGAAGCGGATCTGAAGCGAATGATATCTTACGCTTGACAAAAAAATGTAACACTGCTAAATTCAATTTTAAAAAGGTTTATTTGGTTTTATTTGTTATTTTGGTTTCAATAAACCACACCGGACGTATTTGTTGGTAATCAATAGGGGACTGCAATGTGCCACATCCCCCTGACGGAGTTTGGCCGCTCGCAGGGATGGAGGAACTGCTTTCTGGATGCCAGTGGGAACCCGAGCACGTGGCGAGCTCAGTGATGTTTGTGCGTGTTTGCGTGTGCGCGGGCTTTTTGCCCCATAGGGGGCACGAGCGCGGTTGCTCCTCATCGTGAGCTAATTTTATAAGTGTGTGTGTGTGTGTACCGAGCAAACTTCTTTCCTAAGCAATGGATATAGGCAAACTTTTTTTTTTCTGTTAGCCTATGTTGCTAACAAGCATTCACTTTTTAAAAGTTGTAAATGTGCTCATTATGTGCACGCTTTTCGTACGGCAATAAATTCGAAAATTTCTGTGATGTACTGATAAAAGTACTGACTGAAGTACCACCAATTACAGGTTTTTTTCGTTTACTGCTATTTTTTTTAGCAAAAACAAAATAAATAAAAATAAAATAAATAAAGTTGGGGGAAACTGGATAGTCAAAATAAGTTGGCGGATCGGTTGGTTTTTGCGCATTCTGAAATTAAATCCCTGGAACTTAGCTTCGCCTGCATGCACAAGAACTATCAGTGTTTGCTCTGCTTGAGAGTCAGGGTGACACCGTAGCGCCAGAAGTGAGCATCACTCAAGCAGCTTCACACCCTTAACGGCAGTCCCTCACGTCCATCAACTCACCTAAAGACATCTAATCATGGTACAGGCCCATCGAAAGAATCTAAAGTTTTATCTGGAAGCCGAGGAACATTATAATCACATTTGTCTCACCATTTTGTAACTTTTTGAAATACTGTAAATAGTTTCTATGTGATAAATATTAGGGTATAAAGACCGTTCCAACTATTTTAGTTTAATAAAATTGATGTGGTCTTCGACCAGAGAAGACGGGGA
>JAUJYS010000494.1:0-22856 GCA_033995665.1 Melogona broelemanni
GCTGCATCCCTCTTCCCTTCCCTGCCCCTCACATATCTCCAAAGAGACACGAGGGTGCAGTATTCCTGTAGTGCACTTGACGCTACGGTGAATTTAAAAAAAAAAATATAATAATAATAAGATATTGTCGTTTATATATTCATTCACAGTAATTATTTAGTTTATGTGAACTTATGTGTTCGATTAATGCTAAACAGTCACGTTGTTTTATTACTTAAATTTATTTTGCTGAGAATCGGAAAATTTGACATGCAATTTGATTCTGAAATCAGTCCCTGATGAAGTTAAGTCCTTGGGACTCTTTGCCAGGTACACGTCGAATATACATACGTAAGTGTGAAGCCTAAGCGAAGCAAAAGTTACAGGCCGCTCCTTAAAAGTTTTGAGACGAAAATGTTGCTGGGTCCCCTTAATAAGGTGTTTTTTTTAAATTGAAGAACATGACGTGGTGGCCATGATCGGTCTATTGAGGTCGTTGGCGGCAGTAGCGCCTATCTTTGAAAGAGCGGGTTCTGTCAAACAGGATTAGCATTTTAGGATGGGAGAACACCATCGTTGCTGACGTAGAAAAATGTCTTGTTTAATTGGCGAGGGCGTACGCAGCAGTGGTTATGAGCGGTTCGTGATTTAAATGTTACCGAAAATGTGGCGGGAGGCGCGCCGACCCACCCAAGACAATGATGCTCTGGCAGAAACGATAACGAAAAATTATCGACTCTGTCGTTCATTGAATTGACTGGCGAAGCCAATTTTTTCAACTCGTCAAAGGGCTTTCAGATTTTTCGTCCAATTAAGCATGTTATGAGATTTTAGGTTTAGCCCTTCCAGTGGGACATATACATGTATGTTCTTTGACCTTTGAATAAAGTATAAGTATATTTTAAAAATATATTTATTAATAGTTGAAGTAAAAATCTTTATAGTATTTTCCCTAAACTCGTCGCAGCTTAGTTGGCTTAGAATACGACTGTTGGCGCGATCGTCTTGGGCTCGATTCCCGGCTTGAACATTTAAAAAACAAAATTCCAATAGGTTAAATGTGAAAAGAAAATTATTCGAGGGTTCGATACTTCTACTAGTATGCTATGACATGAAAAGAAATTCGCCTTTTAACATAATCTTAATTGATTGCAGAGTTTTTTTTAAAATGCACTCGCATATAGGCCACGCCCACTGCGAAACAGTACAAGCCTCTAGGAATGATGTAATGTTTGCATGCAACCCGCTGGTTTTTGAGTTTGAAAGAATGTATCTGCCTGCAATCGCAAACAAGCGATTGATTGTTGTTGCATCCGTGGGGGGGCGGCAACATGGTCTGGCGCCCAGCTCATTGACGACTAATGGCCTTAATACAAAGTTGAACTATTTATGTTTTTGTTTTCGCGTCGATTAATTAAAAAGCGTTTGGGATTTGCGAACTGTACCATTGAAGACAAAGAGATATGTGTCTTGTATCTTGCGTACGGTAACTATTTCTGTGCAAAATTTTTGTTGTAGCGGTAAAGATTATGCTACGATGTAGCGTCACTAGCATTATTTATATTTCCTCGGTAGTTACAAAAAAATTAAATTCAATATTGTGTTTATTTTACGATCGATTTTTCCTCCAACAAAATAATGGTTACTGGTAAAGATAACTTATTTAATTTTAAAGTTGCTTCGCTTTTCAACATTCTTACATTATCGAATGATTTTAGTCGAATGATTTTAGGTTTTATCATTATCGAATGATTTTAGATTTTAGTCCTCTTTAGTCGTTTTTTTTTTATAATTTGAAACATGTTTGTCCCTTTCGTATTAAAGAATCCTTCATATTTTGCTAAGTCAATTTGGAATCGATTTCTAATTGACTAAGCAAATTTGGAAATATAATCCATGAACTCCTAAATTCAAACAGCTCACTGAAAATTAAAAAAAACAAGATAGTTTTAAATTTCAGAAAACCCCAGAATCGAATAATAGGGTGTTCGCGTCGGGAATCGAACCCAGGACCGCCGAACCGCAGCCGGTTCCAATATCGTCGTACAATATCCTCGTAATACAACCCGTACGAAATTTGAACCCGATACCATCTATGGAAACGAAGGCTTGGCTTTGGATGTGGAAGGGTACACATTGTCGTCCAAGCCCAGGGCGCGCTTTTGACCTGATCGTGACAGTTATAAACTGACCCTGCGGCGTAATGCTAAATTCTCCCCCCTCCCCCAGTAAATCTATTGACACTAGCAATTACCTTAATTAAATGCCGAGATAATCGTTTCTAGATCAGGACCTGAGTGATGGAAGAGAAAGCGGTTTTATGAACAGCGTTGTGATGGTCAGCGTTGGGTTCGTTCCTTTTAAAAAGGAATCAGTTCCCGTTCCTCTTGTATGTGAAAAAGGACCCCTTTCCAATTCCAGTCCTTACAGAAATTGAAACGAATTTAACCGTTCCTACAGTGTAACTTCTTTTCAAAAGGAACCTGGAACTTTTTCGTTCCTTTTCCGATCCTTCGATTATTAAAATAAAGAAAACCGAAAAATTCGCTAACTGAACCAATGAAAATATCTAAAACTACATTTATCACAACAATTTTATTCTGTGAGCATTAAATGCGAACGTTATCACTAAAAAAATATTAAAATGATAAGAGGTGTAAATATAAATATTTGTACGTATATATATTAATTATTCAAATGTTCTGCTAAAATAAAAGAAGAAAAAAAAAACGGTAAAAGAAAAAAGGAAAAGAAAAAATAACGTTCCAGTTCCTTCCACAAAAAAAAAAAAGGAACACAACCATTTCATGCGTTCCTTCCTAGCAAAAGGATCCTAGGCGTTCCAAAATTCCTCAGAAAAGGAACCAGTTCCAAAGAACGGAACTTTTTCCTTCCGTTCCTACCCAACACTAAGGATGGGGACGGTGGTTATCACGTCGATTATAACAGAGCCTGATGGAGGTTTTGATCGGCTCGCTAAACGTTTTGGCCATGAGAGCTGATAACATTTGACAGGTGAGCTTCATCATACGTGGGGAATGGACGGTGGTGTAATCGACGCCATGGGGGGTAACTTGTAAAGAGGGGAGGAGGAGGGGGTTGGTAGGGGGGGGGCTACCTCGGCTGGTGGTCCGATTAACAGCATTTTTCAATACGTATTCGGTTTTTGAGATAAGTGTTCCTATAAAAATGATGTACGTGGGTTGGAAGAGCAAGGAGGTAAATGGATAGACGATAATAAGTGTTTTTACGCACTTTAATTAAAGTGTTTTTCACAAAGGTGCTGATGGTGCAGTAGTTAGCTTGTTTGTTTACTACACCAGTGATCGCTGGTTCAATTCCCGATCGAGACATCCGTGATTTTTCGGGAGAGAAAAAATCGTACTTATTTCGTAATGGAAATAAAGCCGTGGAACCCTTGCCTGCACGTTGTCGGAATCACGTTAAATATCTCTAGCTAGATCAGTATATTGGGCTAGGTTGGTAAGCCTCCTTAACAGTACCGTACAAAAAAACACAGAAAATTTGTAAGTCGGCTATAAAACGTGTATAATTTGGGTATAATTTGTAATACTAATATAAATATTTATCCATGTAATTATTTTGAATATATGTATTAATCAGTTGACTCATTTATTTAGCGTGCTTGCGAGTTCGATCGACTGAGACTGGTTTTGACAAATTTTGCCATTAGGGTAGTTCTTCTTGAGAAAGAATGTTCTCAGGTTCAACCGGACACATTGCCCTGCTAACTTTTATCAGGAACACGTGCGAAATGTTTTATGAAACATTAAAATAAACATCTCTTTACAAGTTATGATTCTGTTATGACGATTTATTTGGCGATGTACATTGTTTTGTTTTAAAATATGCCCATATTTGATGCTGCATAAATAGTTCTGCATAGAGCCATTCCGCGGATCTCTGTTTTCGTGAAATATTTTTGAGGCGCTCAAAGCAGATTTTATCTGTTGGTTTCTCACGAAACTATTTCATTTGTCATACTGTATCTTGGCAATCTATTTGAGAACGACTTCTCGTGGGCCAGTCGGCTCAGTTAGCTATTCTTATTTTCCCAGGGTGTGTCGGCTGTGGAACAGTCTAACAGAGTCTCGAATACAGAGCCTGTTAACATAAGGGTAACCCCATCTTTGTCCTTAACTGGTCTTTGACCCCCGCCATTGGCCCCCCTAAAAGGGGCTGCTTGCGGGCATATATTGTAATGGCCACGCTGTGACGTCCATATTCGAATGAAGCCTGGGAAAGTGTTGCCTGTCCTCTGACAGGCTTAAGCGCTAGACATTTATATTTTCTCCCCTCTTCCACCAGTTTCCTGTGCAACTGCAGCAGCGCGCCAAGCTCCACCTGAGCCACAGCCGCGAGGGCGCCACCTGCCCAGCCCCCCTCCCCCTCACCGAGGTCCGCACCATCCGCGTCCCCATCCCCACCTTCCCTCCCACCGCCATGGTCTACTCTGTCAGCAACGGAGACCTCAACACCACCAGCACCACCCAGGAGGGACTGGCGCCACCCTCCTCTCTCTCCGACCCCTGCAACGACATCGTCTCCGCCGCCATCATGGCCAAAGTGCTAGAGGAACGGGAGAAGGAGCGACGGCAGGGCGTTAACCGGACCTACCATCCACGGTCCAATGGTGCAGCCGCCGGACCCTGCAAGTGCCGGCGGAGTTCCTGGCTGCCGGAGGACGACACGATCCAGGTGGAGGTGGCCTGCCAGACGCGGTGGTCGGTGCCGACGGACGCGCCCCCGCAGACGGTGCAGTGCTCCTGTGGACGACTGGTGGCCGTGCCCTGGTCCACGGCGCTGGGGGCGGTAAGGACGCGGATGCCCAACCCCTCGACGGCGGCCGTGCATGGGACAGCAAAGAGGCTAGACGCGGTGGAGGTGGTGGGTGGGAAGCGGCAGTGGACACGGTCGGGTTCGTCGACCAGTACGGAGACGGAGATCTGAGGCCGCGCTCACGGATCTACCACGTACCACTGTCGTGAGGCCTGGAATCTACCACGTACCACATTAAATTTTTGGAGTTCTGCGGCGGAGTTCTGGACTGTTTTGCGGTGAGATGGCTTCGAGTCTGAAATCTGAGTCAGAGCTCGCTCATGGATCTACCACGTAGCACAGTCAAGAGGCCGGAAATCTACCACGTACCACAGTCATTTTTTTGGAGTTTTGCGGTGGGAGTTTGGGACTGCACCGGCGGGGACAGGATCTAGACTGCAGCGGAGCATCGTAGATGATATTCCCTTTTTTTCAGCCGTTTGGGTGAGTGTCTACCGTGTTACCTGGCCTACTTTGACTACTCGGATGGGGATTTTAGTGGTGTGGCGTTCGAATAATACCGGTTTGGAAGATTCTTCCAAATTCAAACTAGCGGGTTTTTTTGTTGGTGCACCACCACTCTACCGCCATCTTGAATGGTTATTGTTTTTGTTTTTTTCGCGTGGATCTGATTAGGATGTCCAATTTTTCAAGCCAAATGTCCACTTGAGCAAGCAGCTTGCTGGAAAGTTGACGAAAGTGGGTCAGTGGGTCTGGATGGATTGACATTGTTTTCTTGTGGCGAAAAGACGGTGAAAGTGAATTAAATCAGACCATCGAGTGACGACCAGTGTTGTGGATTAAACGTGGCGGATAACTCAGTGAAAACGGAATCGAATTTTGTGACTCATGCATGGACTGACGTCGTTTGGAAAAATCGCAACAGCTTCGGCCTAGCCGTGGCCTGTCGGAAATGTCAGCCCACAACACTGTCATAGTGACGCACATCAAACAGGAAATGGACGATGTGAGCTGCGGTGGACTGAGCCGCAGCGGCTCGCTGGACCCGTGCTCGCAGTCCCAGAGCCCGCCCAACGCCGAGGGGGACGACTTACACTTCTCGTCGTCCGACGTGGACGTGGGCGGCTCGTCGTCGGCGTCCAAGCGCATGCGCTACGTGTCAGTGCAGTACCACGGCGGGGAGGACGGCTCGCCGGCTCCCTCTGCCCTCTCGCCCACCAGCCCCGACCGGCAAGACTCGTTCTGTTCCAGCACCATCCCGGGCGACGGTCCGTTGGGTGGGCTGGGCGAGTGTGGCGGCAAGGACGACGACTCGCCTAAGCGTCTGTGCCTGGTATGCGGCGACGTGGCCTCTGGGTTCCACTACGGGGTCGCTTCCTGCGAGGCCTGCAAAGCGTTCTTCAAGAGGACCATACAAGGTGGGTGGTGGGTGTAATGGAATGAGTTAACGGATCGATGGATTTCAATCATTGGTAAATTGTCTAGCCAGCGATGAAATGATTTTGGTTTTGTTTGTGAGTGTAAGGCAGCGTTTCCTGAACATATTTTGACTCGCGGGATCCCTTTTTGGAACCAATTTCAATGGCTGAGCCCTTACTTTACCTAACCAAATTCAAAATTTTCCCTGATGAAAATCAAAATTTTTCCTGACTTTTTTTTACAGTAATACTTAAGAAAGAGCAAACGCAGTCCCACGATTTAAAAAATATTGGAACACTTCTAGGTAAGGAAGGAGCGCGCGCAGCGCTGCGATTAAAAAAGAAAACGTATCAACTTTGGGTAAGAAAGAGCGGGGGCACAGCGCCTCCATTAAAAAAAAAGGATTCTAGAATATGCAGGGATTTTAGTGAATAGCGCGCTACATGAGATTATGTACCTCTAAACGTTTTCAAGTAAAAAATATTGAGAAGAACTTTTTCTCCAGTACTTCGGGCTCAAATATTCGAGAGCCTGTGCCGGGAATCGAACCCGGAATTACCTCACCACAGGCGGTCGCTCTACCGCCTGAGCTACGACCACCGTACAGTCCAGTTACCTCTCGCCCGAAATATTCCTGAGGTGGCTTGTCGGGAATCGAACCTGCGATCATTGGTTTAGTAGATCGCACAGCACAGACAGACAGCATTGCAAATTGTGTTGATGGTTATTTTTTTGTTGGAAGAAGTGACGGCTCGTGCAACACTGAATTGACGATGGTGGGGTGTCTTTTGTAGACTAGTTTTCCGTGTGTGCGATTCCTAAAAGTGTTTAGTTTTTGCAGGAAACATCGAGTACACGTGCCCGGCCACCAACGACTGCGAAATCAACAAGCGACGGAGGAAGGCGTGTCAGGCGTGCCGCTTCCAGAAGTGTCTCAAAATGGGAATGTTAAAAGAAGGCGAGTACCCAAATTGTGATTTATTTGCGCGTCTTGCTTTTAAAAAAAATGTGCTTTTTACGTTTAGTCGCTTGAAATAAATCTTAAGTTACTCGCCCCGAAAGTGGCGCTCGCATGCAGCATGCGATTCTTGAAATTCTGAACTTAGAATGTCACAAAAAATTAAAACTGCTTTCTTCCAGAGAGTAACAATGTCGTCAGTGTGTTCTTCTTTGTTTGGGCATCTCAACATAAAATTGAAAATATTTTACTTCAGCAATTACTCAGTTATTACACTATTTTAATTTAGATGCACGTACACGAATAACCATTAAAAAAAATCATTTTCATTCATTGCAGTGAATATTACGTCATAAGATTTTAATTTTATGATTGCAGTGAATATTATTAGAGTATTCAAACTTTTGCAATTTTAATGCACGTTAAACCATGGTATAATTCAATCACAACAGGAGATTTTGTGCCCCTCGTGCTGCTTTGCAATGTCTGAGGGGTACCTTTTCACAGTACCCCTGAATCGAAGAAACGAGAGCCCGCGCCGGGAATCGACCCCGTGACCGTTGTCTCTTCAGCCGGTTACAATACTCACTTGAAAACGACGAATTGTACTCCATAAATATCATAATCTTTTTATGCTTTTATGAGTTTTTAGAATTTGTTGCTTGTTTTACGATATTTATTTTTTGTATCTCATTTGTCTGCAGGTGTTCGTTTGGACAGGGTGCGGGGCGGACGGCAAAAGTATCGACGCAACCAAGAAACGCACTACCCCCCGGTGTCTTTTGTGTGCAAGAAGCCCTCACTGGATGGTAAAGGTTACTAATATATTCAGAATAATTTTGACGGAAGCTCTAACATGTGTCTGCAACTAAAACTTGTCAGCTTGGGAACCACAGTAGTTTACCTCATCGTTTATTTTTCTCGCTCTCATCCAGAAAACAAATTGCTGGTGGCGTTGAACAACTGCGAGCCTGAGCCGCTGACTGCCAACCCGGACGCCACAGTGCCGGACACGAGTCTGCGGCTCGTCAGCGCGCTCAGTGACCTGGTGGACCGTGAACTGGTCTGCACTATCGGATGGGCAAAGTTGATACCAGGTTGGTTAAGGGGCCAATTTGGACATGTGTATGATGTATGTGTTCGACAATTGGCTGATGTTTTGCTTCTTGAAATATTTTCTAAATTACGTGTATTTATAGTTTGGGATATTATAATAATTATGGTCTGAGAAAAATCAAGAGTCCAAAAGTAGTATAGTCTGGGAAAATTGTGCAGAATTTTTTTTTTTCGACCGACTTAAAATGCTTTGGCGACTTAAATTTCTTCTGATTATTTTTTTAATATTTATTTTCGGAAAAGTTTTTTTTTTTTTTTATTTTATTTTATTCAACGAAGGTACATTTATACAGCAAGTAATTATGCTCAGTATTTAGATGCATTCGTACCTTGCGCGATTTTGTGTACCTTCATGTCGCCAGAGCGATATGTGAAGGTGCACGAGTATAGAGAAAACGATTTATTCATGACAAAGTTAAAGAAATTTATTATTTTTATTTTTTATTGATATTCAATGATCGTTATCACTGAAGTGAATGCCACAATCCTATTGTACAGAATATTCTAATTGCTTGAGCGATTGTGAAGGGGCACATTTTTACCAGTACATGTACCTCGAAACCAAATAACGAAAACCCGAACCGGGAATGGAACCCGGGATCGCCGCACGTATGGCGGATGCTCTACGACCTATCTACGAAGACAGTTTTGATTTTGGGTTTCCCTATCCAAAGTCGGCAGGAAACTGATTTTCAGTTGGTAATAAAAATATTTTCTAGTAAATGATTTTCTGAAAATAAATTCCCCCTCCTGCTGGAGCTTCGAACCCACAACTCTACCACCGAATAGATATCTTGCAAGCATTCAGCCAGCCTTGGAAAGCACCTTTCGTGCAATAAATCAATTGATATGGTCGGGATAATGTGATGCTCATAAATTGCCAGCGAATGTCATCGGAACGGATTGGGCTAATCGGTTATTCTGTCTCTAGGGTTTCCCGAGCTGTCACTGGACGATCAGATGCGGCTTCTGCAGAGCTCGTGGACCGAGATCCTGGCGCTGGGCCTGGCCTTCCGCTCGCAGCACCTCTCCGGACGCCTGCAGTTCGCCACCGACCTCATGCTGGACTCCCGGCACGCGCGCGACACCGGCACCGAAGAAATCCTGCTGTCGGCGCTGTGCGTGGTCGACCGACTCGAACAGCTGGTCGTCCACAAGGAAGAGTACCTGCTTATGAAGGCGCTGCTGCTTCTCAACCCCGACGTGCACATCGACGACGGCGAATCCCTGCGGAAACTGCGCGAGACCATCCTGGTGGCCCTGACCGAGTGCGTGGGCGTGTTGCGGCCGGGCAACGCCTCGCTGCACGTCGGCAACCTGCTGATGTGCCTGCCGGCCCTGCGCGTGGTGGACGGCGCCCTGCGACGCTTCTGGTCCAACGTCAAGAAGGAGGGGGTGGTGCCCATGCAGAAGCTGCTCATCGAGATGCTGGAGCCGCACGTCAGGTAGGCGTTCTCCCTACCCATCCTGTCTTGTCGGGACACCTGTCTTGACACCACCCCCGACTTCTTGATGGCTGTTGTAGTAGTGTCTGCCGTACACCGATCACACACACACACACGCATCCGTAAAAACTAAAACAGCGATCACCCCAACTTCTACTATCGTGCCACACGCCGACTCTTGACTGTCGGGTCCATCAGTAAATCCAAGTTTTCATCGACGGTCGAATCGCTCTCCTCTTCTAAAAAAAACCTCTTTCTTCTGATTGGATGATGCTCTTGCTGGACATTTCATGACGTTCGTCTCACGATCTGCGTCGGTCAATCGAGCATTTGTTGCTGCGTCGAGTGGTCGACAGTTTTGCCCCTCTCCCTTTTCGACAGGCCAAGGTGGGTCACATGACAGAAGCGTGACTTGTTGGCTGTTGGCTTGTGATGCTTCGGTGGATTCGGCCCGGTCACCCAATTGATGTGAACGAGAATTACCACCTGGGAGCCGTGTCCCATTGTGGGGGGTGTCGATTTCTGATGTATGTTCGCCTGATTTCTCCCACCACGTTTTGGAGCTGGTCGAAGAATTGGGTGTTTGTTTTTAGTTGTTAGTTTTAGCGTTCGATTTGGTGGGGGAGTTGTGGTTTTCCGCCAGGCGGTGGTGATTAGAGTAGTAAGTGACCTCTCGGCCGTGTCTCTCTCTCCCCCCCCCCCCTCAATACACCTGTCCATTCCCCCACATCCCGCCGACGTGGCCACTAATTTTATCCCTGTCGGTTGTACAAAAAAAAAATAATAGTTGTAAAATCACGATATCGTAGGCATTGGTGCAAGTTAATCCAGAGACAGTGTGGTCAATTTGTCGTTTTCCAGCTTATTCTTTTTGAGAGTGAGAAATTTGCCACGATGCGAAAATTAATTTTTAATCGGGCGATTTGGATACCATCTATAGCGAGCGGTTTCAGTACTAGGCTATTGTAACGCCTCACTGCCACAAGCCTTTGTTCCCCCCAGTAAGGATTTGCAAGCTATATCGCTGGAGTGGTTAAACCACAACAAATTTTAGAATGAATCGCTTGTTTGTCCAATATAATGATGTAGTGCATGATGGGATGCATCCCAAGGAATGGCTGTATGCCTGCTAAAAGGTGTTTTTTTTTTGTATTCCTCATTTTTCTTTTTATCCCCATCTCTCTATCCTTACTGACTGTCGTTTCGCCAAAACTGCCGCCAGGGCACACACCGGCGTCTTTCCCCTTGGTAGCTGTCGTTAGCTACCGTAGGGGGCGCTGCAAGTTGCCAATGCGGCATGACAAGACACATCACTGGAATTCGAAACCACCGGATTGTCATGCACTACCACTGACGTCACAAGCATACCAATAACGTCACATTAGTGTTTCCGAAATTAAATGATCGCTAAAAATAACTACTAATCAAAATTTTCTGTTGATTCGGCGTAAAATTTGTGTTTCACCGTTTTGAAATCAATTTTTAAAATATTTTTTATTTGAAAAATAAAAATGATTACCTTCTTGTTAGTCTTCCGGAGGGAATAATTTTGTTGAAATTCCCGGTGTTTTTAAAACAACGGTGCGAATTCTGGTCTTGCTCGAATTTAACTCGGATGTCGAATTATCCTCTCAAATATGTTGCTACCTCATTTCATTACTTGCACGGACATATTTTTTTTTTCAACCGTATCTCCCACCTCCCCTATTGTCGCATGCAAATTTTGGATCTCATAGTACGACTACCCCACAACTGTTATACAATGGTTCAAAAAAGCAAGCTGCGGTCTGGTTAACGGCTACTCTTGGTATACTTTTTCCTAGGTGATTATAGCTGACCCCGCGATAGCGTACGGAGGAGAAACTATTAAAATCTAAGCTGATGGGTTGATTTTTTTTTTTTTTTTTTTTAAACAGAGATCTCATGGATGTGCAAATACACATTTTTTTTATTTGTATCTGTAATCTGACTTTTACTTATAACTATATTTTGTATACCCGCAATAACGATCAGGTTTTATCGTCGTGAGGACACGCGTATTCGGCTGGGAAAATATAAATTACCGAAAATTTTCTCTACTTCAACTCGCCACCAAACTTTTGCTGCTATGAATATCTTTCGTAACGAATTATACCCCTCCCCCCCTCTAATTTACTTTCGGTGATGTATCCCTCGGTGAATGCGATTGTGATTGAGGGGAAAATTAGCTTTACATAAAATGGGGCGTTTTGCAATTTTGTGCGCGCATCCCGTACCAATCATGATCGTACAATAATTGGAGGGTCTTTCAATTTTATACCTGCTTTGGCTTCGTGGGGAAAAAAGGAATAACTTTCAACGCGCTTGGCGCTCCAGATAATTTTCGTAGTCCTCTTTTTTTTTTACAAATTATGTTTTAAACCAGCCAATATGTACATAAACATTTTGTTGATTTTTTTGATTGAGCTTCGATTTTGCATGGCACATTTGCCAATGGGTGTACGTTTCAAAGAGTACAAAAATATTAGTCCACAATTTTTTGTTTTGTAATGAACCTGGCACTTCCACTTTTATAGCAAGGCATATTTTTATTTTTTTACAGTTTACAGTACGTTAGGTATTTTCCAATACAAAATAATAAGTGATGCAAAAATTCAAAATGATCATTATTTTCAGTCGTTAAATATTGATGGTGCCCCTTGAAAGAATGCCATGCATATATATATATTTTTTTTTTGGAATACAAATTTTAAGAAATCTTTCGCACCATGATTGCTGCCTGTGAATTATGTTTGCAAATAAAATTTACCTCATCTTTTGTTTTTATAGTTTTTTCTTCGTAAATCATTTCATGTGTAGACTTTGGCAAAAAATGTCATTTAAATCAGTTAAGCACAGCAAATTGTTCGTTTCGAAAAGGCTAACTGCCGGGGAAAAACATTTTTTTTTTAAATTGACTTAGTGGTACTGATGGGTGTCGGTGAAGACCTCGAATATACTCTTGAAATCTCATAAATTGTTCCAGTCGTTCCTCACCACCAAACTTACCCTATGTCGATTTGCATGCTATTTTTATCTATTGGGTTGTATATAATTTGCCATTGTATCTTTTTTTTTTTTTTGGTTTGGGGAAAAGAGGAATATGTTGGTGTATAGAATAGGGTCCGTGTTGGAGTAATTAGTGAAGCAGATTGATTTATTCTAGACGGCCTGCTTGTTGTCACATTCATATTTGGCATTCGTTTGGAGATAATGCGAAAGTAATTTGCTGTCGTATTTTTGTAAGATTTCTCGCGTCTTTGAAATTTAAAAGTAATAATAAAAAATGCGTTGAAATTCGCAATGTTAATTGGCATTGTAGACAGGTAACCGGATCAAATTTATTTTTAAAAAAATTAGGCAAAAACTGTTGCACAATAATAGGTACACATTGCTGGTTGCATCAATGACGAAGAATATGCATGTCTAGTATTCAGTTTTATATAAACGTTAATTATTAGTGTAGCTACTCTGAAACTTTGTTCACAGCCCCCGAAGACGCCATAAAACTTTTTATTTCCTTTCAGACCTTAACATTTTCGATTGTGATTGGGTTTTCCAACCGCTTTTCAGCGATATTCCGAATTTCTTTCTTGACATTACTAATTTACTTGAAATTTGTAGAACGCAGATAAAATTCGTTCACCTTTTGTTTATAATTTTAACTCCTGGTGACAATTTGACAGTTTTAAACCCGCAAATTTGACCCCGACAATTCCTTTTTATTTTTCGGTTCACATCTTACGTTTTCTTGCTATTTAATAATGCCACTAATGCAAGACGTTTTCGAGAGTCTCCAGTGCGTAGCATAGAATCAGAAATTTGATGATGGATTTGCTTTTCGCTTATCATGGTTTTGTCGATACCACAAAGCAGGCCGCCTAATGAAAGCTTGTCCAAACAAATCGATTGCGATCGTCGCTACGAGAACGGTGATGCCAAACGAGTGCTGGCATTTGAACGACTCTCTGTTATCGCTGCGATTGCCGCAATCGACGGCGTTAACACTGGCCCGAAAACTTGTGAGAAGTTTTGATTTTTCATTCACAATGGTTAAATCTGTGTCGAATTGAACCTGAAAAAAAAGTGGAATGAATTCATGACCTTTGACCTTTTTATTGTTTATAAGTATCTTTGAGGGCGTCGGTTAATTACGCCTCTGTCTTAACCATACAATTGTGTATAATCACGGTTTTTGTTTTATTTCGCTAGTATCCGCCGAGCTATTAGTTTTAATTATTTGATAGTAATTATTTGATCGTTCCTTTCGCCTATTTGAATAGATGGGACGTTTGTATTTTAGTTGAGAATTCTGTTGTAGAGATTTCGAATATTAATTATGATGATGATAATAATCCGTTCATTGCTCGTTTTTCGTTTTAGAAAATATCGACAAACATTTTTTGTGTGTGTGTAAAGGGGGAAAGAAAAAAATAATTAAACTGGTGCACACTAAAAAACCCAATTATTCTTATATATGTGCTAGGTGTTTAGGGAATATGTACAAGGAGTTACTAATTTTTTGTTTCGCTTAAATATACTTTTATTTCGCTCCAGTCGTTGTGTGTTGTGACGTCATTCTCTTTATTTTCATAAATGGCATTTTTTTCTAGCAAGTGCTTTAATGGGAACACGTTAGCGAAAGCGCTTTTGTGCTTTGCGGTAGCGCAATTTGCTCATTGAAGCACTTGCTTAATTCATTCATAAGCATTTTTGTACACTAGACGATCTCTTTCGAATATTGTTTGAATCGAGCATACGTAAAATATTTACAAACACCTATATTTCCACAAATAAGCATTAACTTCTTCAGGGAATGTTTGAAAATCTTTCGATGCATTTGTAAAAAATCTTCAATTTTTACAGTTTTATTGAAACGTCAAACCTACATTTTAAAACGAATTTGATTTAAAAGGGCAACATAGTTTTTATTTCCATGAAATTTCGATACAATAATTTTATTTTTCAGTTTTATTTATTTTTAAAATTCCGTCACCCGTTGCCACACGAGGGTTACAGAGTCTCTTCACTTGAGTGATCAACAAAAATACTTCTATTCCAAATTCGACTCAGAATTCAGTTGCCACATAGCCACAACATTTGTACATGTATGTGTCCTTTAGCGTTCATCCGGTGGAAGAAAATAAGTACGAAATTAGCCACTGTTCTAATGATAGTATAAAATATGTGAGTATCGATAGAAGGTGCAGAATCTAATTTAGCAAATGTTAAAAATTATTGACGAATTTAGAAGCGCCTAAAAAATTGTACGTGTCTTAAGAAAATTGTGCAAGATAGGAGGAACATGGCATTAAGACGTTATTTAGAGTTAGTTCGTTTTTTCCTAGAATGTTCACCAATTAGCGAATGTAACCGATTCGATACGATTCGATAGAATTTATTTTGTTCTCATTTGTGCAATCGTACCGCAGTGTACAAGTGGCTCGATGTCCATCGCCAATCATCAGTCATATTTTTCTCCCTAACCAACGCCAAATGCATCAATCACTCGTGTATACGGATATAATTGTCACTATTGTATTGTATTAAATGAATAGGACGAAAGCGATAGACCGGGAATACCGCGGAGCGTAGTTGATGTACAATAACACTGCCTCCCTCCCCTTATCACCGATTTCGCTGACATAGCATTCGCTTTACCGAAACCAGTCACTATTGACACGATCGACATGATGAGGTTAACCCCCACTTGACCGGGATTCCAGTGACGCCACATTTAAAGTTGTATTTCATTTCCGGCTAGTATTACGTTTTTCTAATTATTTGTGATAAGACATAATAGTTTTGTGTAAATTGAATCTTGACTCTGGGAAAACGCTCCCGAAAGACTTTAGAATTTCGACCAATTTTACTAAGTTCCTTCCAAAAATAACTGGAATAGTTTTCATTGTGAATATTGAAAATGAGCGACCTAATCCGGAATCACGTGCTACGAATAGTGTCGCGCATTATTTTTTTTTCTCTGGAAAAATTGACGTCATACCGTTTAATTGCGTAATGTTATCGAATGAGACTTTGTTCTTTCGAAGACCTTGTAGCAAATTTGCGTTGCCAACTCAAAAAAAAAGTCTTTCGAGTAACTGGAATCCCTGACCTTGCCACCGCCATTATCGACATTCGAAAAAAAAAAAAATGAACGCGAACGAGTAAATGTACAAGTAGATATTTAAGTGACATCATTTTTTAACACGTGCACGTAGTGACGTTTCGATCTACTCGTTCTACGGGTATTTAATGTTTCCCCATCTCTCTTCCTTCCTCCCGTTGATATGTGACCATGCATGCCGGCAATTAATCGAAACTCCCCCTATGGGGGAGGGCTTTTAACCATTTTAACTCCGTAACCCCTTATACTTGCTTCGGTGTTGTCTTGTTCAGTATTTTCTGTGTCGACTGTCTTTGTAGAATTACGCCTACGAACGAACTTCAATACTGTGGCATGGTTAACTCGTTCCCAGATGGCTACAATATGCCTACTGCCAGATTCTCACCTTTCACAGCACCGAACTAAACATAAGAAAATGGACACTAAAACACAAAAAAAAAACATTGAGGACTACATTTATGTACTATACTGTACCGCTTCACGATCTTTCATGGTATATTTGTATACATCTCCGTTTTGAAAATGGACACTGGTTTGCCGTAAATTTTGGTTTTGAATATTAGCTGCCTGTATCGCCACTTGTTCGTTCAGTTCTGCGCTCAGTGGCTAGATGCTTGTTCAAAAAAATATCCGCTATCTTGGTTAGCTAAACTCGACGAAAGTGGCAAATAAACGTCCCATTCAATCACCACATTCAGTTGTCAGCTCTCTACATTTTAGTTCGGTGATCGCAGTTTGTCTCAGGACTCCAATTGCATATGCACAACATATGTAATAATTCGTTTTTGTTAGTGAATTTCCAGGTCCTTTGAGCTTGGGAAGCATTCGACTGTTTGGTTTCTTCACAAGCCAACCCTCTTGAAATTAAAACTTGAATTAAAACTTGAATTAAAACTCTTGAATTAAAACAGAAAAGGTACAATGTTTACGCTCGAAGGACTCAGAAATTCGTAATAAAAATGTCAACGCTCACAACACCTTCAAACAATTTGCAAAATACTTGACTGCCCGTTATCGTTTTGTTTTTGTGCACTTCGCAGTTTACCTTAGCTTTCTTGCAATTCAGTGTATCAAGACGTGTTTTACGTGAGGTATTGTTTTTACGTGAGGTGAGGTATCCTTTGTTGTGAAGTTGAAAATGAGCCTTGTCAGATGTTCATTTTTTTAGTTTGTGTTACGGGAAAACCGTAAAATTCGACATGATGAATTACATCCTTTTTTCAATTTTCCTTTAATTAGTAAAATATTTCTACCAGTTGTTACTTTGATAGTTTTCCTTTTTGTAGTGACCTTTTGCTAAACGTAGTGGCGTTTAAATTGGATGCGTTTTTTCACCCACGATGTGCAATTTTTAATTCATCGATTCGACAACTTTCAATCTGTTGAAATACCATTTTCTCTCGATCAATACATTTAAAAAAGGCGTTAACAAGTTAAAAATTAAAAAAGGTGGAAAAAGTTTTTAAAAAAATCGCCTGTTTTTATAACTGGCGACTTAGGCCAAACAAAGTACGAGTAACTTTATTCAAGATATCGTGTACGAGTAATCAACATTTTGGCCATACGGATATTGCATACGTAGTTCGTTTATCGCCTAACCCACCTATTTTTTCTGTACATATCGGTTGCGGGAATCTCGTCACAAATTTGCCCGCAGTCGTACTCGTTCTATGTGTCGTCCCTGTACAGTTTACTGCACGCCGAATGACGTCATTGTGGTCCTCGCTTGTGGTTCCATAGTTGATTGATGGTGCGATTCTCGCTTTTTTGTTCGTAAATATAAAAATATCCTCCCAAGTATTTAGGCTTACGGACGTTGTTACTCCGTATGTGCGAAGTGGGGGCAACAGGTGTATATGTATGTGTAGGTTTTAGCTGACCGTGTATAAAAAAAACAAGCGGGGAGGGGGGCGTTAACTAATTTCAGTCCATAGTTTTTTCGATACTATGTATTATTTTTTTTTTTCCGATTTAGAGAAGCCCAGTTTAGCGCATCGAAACAGCAATAAAATATAGAAATATTTTTCAAATTTGCTGATAGAATTCTGTAGAAAGTGGTGAAATGATGTTGCACGTATAGCACGTGAATTGTGGCTCTTAGATTTCTCTGGATTACCAAATGCGGGTTCTAGAACTTTCTTGGTATAAAAAAAATATCCCCGAACCACCACATATTTTTAGATTCGTTAGTATTTTTAGGGGCAGACTTTTGTTGTGTGCGATTACTAGACCGCCGAAGACAATTTTTTAGCTCCGTCATCGAGTTGATCAATTTTTTGATTGGACAAAGACTATTTTGTAACAGAACCGACATCAATTAGGTCCAACTTTTTATAGGCACGGTTTCGAATTTCAAATCGTTATACCGATTTTTTGCATGTCTAAGTTAGTGGTCCTTGTAAAATAAATCGCCAATCCAAGGGCAGTAAGAATTGGATATCTCTTTCGGACGAATATTGAATAGCTCAAATTATATAGGTGGATAAATGGTGGTCTAGTGGTTGTTCATACGAAATGTCTGCGCTAGTTAATGTACAAATAAGTGTTTTTATCTAATATATTATATATATATAAAATCTTTGTCGCACTCGAAGAAAAATGTTCCCATTTCCGTGAGACTTCATTTTCTTGCGTATTTTCTTATTGGAATCGTGACAATAACTCACGTATATTTGATAAACTGTAGATGTAGAATATCGATCTGAAGAATTCATGCTGATTTTTTCTGTTCAACGAGCGAATGGAACCCTCTATCATACAAAAATCGAATTATTCTTCGCGACTCTGCGCAAATTTCCACCCAACCCCACGATTTGTTTACTAGAGGCTGTCACCCCTATGTTTTCTATGACAGTTTTCACACAGCAACATTCAGTGGAGATATTTGTGTCTGTTGGGGATATTTGTGTTGCGTTAATCGGTCACCCTTTATAACCGATTACAGAATTTCTGATTCCACTACAATATACGTGTAATATCGTTGCGTGCGTAGTTAATTCTCATCTGTATTGACGCATAGAATTTATTTTTCTTGTTAATCGGACGTTGTACAAAGCTGTATAAAAAAAGATAACGTGGAACAAAACTATTGTAACATTTATTTTCTCCTACAACAGTGCAGTCGTATATGCCAAATGTGTACCATGAGCTTTCCTTCTTCCCCTCCCTCTCCCCTCTTAATAATTTGCCAATTATGCTTATCTATTTGTGGTGGTTTCAGCTTTTCGAGTAAACAAAACTTGTGTTTTCCTTTTTTGTATATCTCCTATATTTGAAAGTTATCATATGTCAGATGTATGGGTCTTATATGTGGAATAAGAGTAACTGTTGACTGGGAATTTGCGTCCTATTTATTTCGTGTGCGGTAGTATCTCTCATTGTCGTCGAAAAACAATGCTGATAATTTATGCTCCTTGCATCGGAGGTTGTTGCCCTGCCATTTATTTTGCGGAATTATCTATTAATATCTGGCACTGTTGTTATCATTCGATGTGAATTTGAATTAGGGATTGAATGTCTCCTTTTTGCTTTAACAGGGTTTTTTCAATGATCTAATTTATAAACCTATATATTTTATGCTTTCGTCTGTGAACGATTTAGGTGCATTTTTACGTTTCTTGAGTAAAGCTGATTTATTTCCGATAATTATATTATACTAGTATAGTATGTTAGGATCAAAAGCTGATCATAATATAGTTAACAGTTTAAAAAAAAAAAAAAAATTCGGCGTTTTGTTGCCTTTGTAAGTATTTTATGTTTTAAAAACATTTTCAAAACATAGTTTTGTAAATTCTGACTACATAAACTAAAACGACTACAAATGTTCATCGGAAGTTAAAATTGAAATATATAATGAACATGCAAATGTAAATTATATGAAGACGCTGAACCAGCGTCTTCTGATTACATATTTAGACATTATCAGCATCTGTGTGAATTATACATGTAAGTTTATTCTAAAGTAAATAAGTTTAATCAAAAGTAGAAACCCTACGAATTTCATGATATCTGCTGTGTTTAATTGGGCTTCTCGTGAAACAAATCAATTTAATTATTACCTTAAATTTTAAACAAACTTTGTTTGAGCCAAGCTGATACGTACTCTTTCCAGTCACCCGTCATGTATCAATGAATAAAAATCAAATAAAATGCTCGATATAAACCTAGGATCCGACCGCTTCAGAATAATGATTGATTTGACATTGCAAAATGCTCCGAGTACCCGGTAGACTTTGATCAATTTTTTATTTCGTCAAATTTTTGAGGGTTGTATTGGTGAGTGTGTTTAGTCGTGCATTTTTAATTCCAATTCAATCATTCTGTCACTGTCGGCTCTTCATTGAGCATTTCATTTGTTCTCAACTCTATATCCGACTTTGCGTGCTCCTGTACTCTTTGTTATCAACAAGTTGCCGTGAAAGAAACGTAAGCCTTGCTAGCTTAATCCTTCGTCATGCCAACGACCCGCCGCACGGTGTCGCTAGCTGGCTTCCTATTAGAAGAACAGGCGACGACTGCAGCGCCGCACTCGGTCGACCGGGGTCATAACTGGATTTCGTCGTCGACCATCACCTTGATGTACAGGGTGTCGTTGCGCAGATAAGTATCGCTACCTTCCAGCACCGCCTTTGGCACGAACTTATGAAAACCCCGCCCCAGATTCTTCTCACTGGTGGGACGATTGAACTCCGGCCAAGACGGGTCCGGCACCAGCACCTGGGTCACGTGACTCTTATCGCGACAGTCGCGCTGATCCATCAGGGTGAAGGTGACACGCTGCTGGAACGGCCAGCTAAGCACGTCGTCGTAGGGCCCGCGCATCAGACACACGTAGACGGAGATGTGGGTGCCTTTGCCCGAACCGTCGCCGTTGGGATCCAGCGCCAGGCACATGCGGTAGCCGTAGCTGTCGCTGAGGAAGGGAGCGCTGAGCACGTCGGCGCGGTGCGGACCGCCCGATTCCTGCGCGACGCGGCCGTAGTCACGCAGGCGCCAGAGGAACACGCCCTGGCAGCTGGCGGCGGTCGGCGTCGGCCACTGGGGGTCGTTGGTGGTGCTGATGCGGCGTTCGCGCTCAGTGGCAGCAGCGGTGGTGGCGAGGACCAGAGCCTCCACGCGGCGGGTTAGCTCGCGTAGTTTGGTGCTTAGCTTGTCCACCTCGCTGCCTTGCTGGGACACGGCGGTGTGAATTTCGTCCACGCGTGCGCTCAGCTTGTTCTTGAGGCCGCTGTAGGCATCTGGAAATGGTACGGGTGCAGCGTTTAATATTTATAGTAGCTTTCGAATGATATTTGGAAGATTGCGAAGAAAAATCTCCTCTCTTTCTTCTTAGCGCGATAATAAAAAATTATCAATTTTCAATCTAGAATACCAGATAATTAATAATATTTCGTATATTTTGAATGGCCAGTCAACGAACATATGCTTAGTGTTGATCAGATTGCGAAGTAAAATGTTTTTTCACTCTTCTCTCTCTTAGCGCGATAGGTTTATCCAATTGAAACTCATTTAGCCGTGAAATTCGTTAAATAATGAGTTTTAATTTCTTGCTCTTGTAATTTTCTGGATTTCTTAATTATTTTTTTTTTTCATTTAAAGTATTTTGAATTGAATAGGGCTGTTGAAACGCTCGCAAATCGCTCCGCGTGCTTTCCGTACGTTTGTGCGCTCTTCTCTTCCGATGCGTTCTGCCGAGTTATTGGTGCAATGCAGGGAAGGCAATGGCAAACTCAGGGGGAGCTTTCTTGTGCAATGCGCTCTACAGAGTTATTGGTGCAATGCAGGAAGGTAAATGACCGACTCAGGGGGAGCTTTCTAATGCAATGCGGGGAAGATGCCTTTTTCACCCATCCTGCTATACTCACCTTGCATTTCGCCAATCTCGTCTTTGACCAGACGCAGCATCCGGTCCATACGTAACTCCAGAGTCAACATGGCGTCACGCAACAGTTCAACCTGCTTTCGGTGCTCGTACGCCGCGTAGACGGCGGCGGCCGAGGCGTCCGCCCCAGCGCCACCTAGCGGACTGGCCGAGCGACTGGTGGCCGCCGGCAACGCTACTTGCAATCCCAGCGGGCCAGGGCCACCACCGCTGGTGGAGAGGAGCGAATCGAACTTGGCGGAGGTGGTGGCGCTGCCGTCGCCGGCGGTCGACAGGCGAACCGGGGCTCGCGAGCACTGCTGCCGGGTGTGCAAGCGGAGCTGGGAGCTGCGCACCGTGGCCCCGCATCGTTGAGGGCACGACACCGGAGCTTCGGAGCATCGTCGCAAGTGCTCCTAAGGAGAGAATGGAATCCTATGTGTTCTAATTTGAATTGCATTTGAAATGCGGTTCGTCGTAGCAGTGTTAGATTGGTTCCTTTTGAAAAGAAACCCGTTTCAGTTCCCGTTCCTCCTATGAAAAAAGGAACCTGTTCCCGATACTGTTCCTCAAAAATTAAAATTAACCTAGGCGTTATTAAGTTCCGTTTAAAAAAACAACAAATTGGAATTTAAAAATCTTATATTTCCTAATCCGATAGTTGTTTTTTTGCCTACCTTTAGTCGGTGCAGAGCAAGGTGGTCGTCGCATTTGTTGATGTCATGGTTAGGACATAGGGTGACCAAATTTTTAATTTCGCTCTCAACTTCTGGGCATCTGGATACCTGTGGTAACGGCAACGACGAAAAAAATGTAAATCATTCGGATGTTCAAGTGAATGATATTTCGACATTTTAATGCATTTAAAAATAATTAAAAAAAAAACACTTTGACAGTGGCATTCCAGATTTGAGTAGTAAAATTCATCTGAATCGCAGGAGGAAAATATAATTAAATTGAATTTATATTAACTGCTTCAATAAAATAAATTAAAATTATTGAAATAAAGTCCGATAGTTGACACTTTTAATCCGACAATTAGTTGTTGTTGTTGTTGCTTATTGGCAGAAAATCATAAAAAATTACAATAAATTCTGCCATCACCCCACAACATGGGGGAATTCAGCCACCCCT
>JAUJYS010000495.1:0-22855 GCA_033995665.1 Melogona broelemanni
GTGTCTCTATGGAGATATGTGAGGGGCAGGGAAGGGAAGGGGAATGGCAGCTGGAATAGCCAGGCTGCAGGATCCACTCTTAAGCAATTTTCTCAACTGAACCCCTTAAATATTGAATCGTATCTACTTAAATAATTTATAAAATCTTTTAATTTTTTTTTTTTGCAAATAAATTTATAATGTACGATTATTTTTACCAACTTTTACATTTTTTTTCGCATTCAACAATGATTTGTGTAAAAAAAAATTTCATTTATTTTAAATATCCGATTAAAAGGCAGTCATATTCTTCAATTATATTTATCACGGCGTGCTCCTGCACTTTCGTCTCAATGATTCGTGTAGTGACGAATGAATAATTTCGCTGACGTAATTGTGTTCGCGTTTCCACCAACCCAATCAGGTGACTCCCTACTACAACCGAGAACGTCGCAGCCTCCAGCCACTGCTCGACTTCTTTGAAGACACGTTCGTGGGCCGCTCTGACATTCGTTCGGCTCCCGTCCACGCTCTCGACATGTGGAACAGCTACGAGTGGCTGCAGCAGGGTTCGCCGCAGACCAGCAACGCGGTGGACGCCTGGCATCGCGGCTTCGACAATCGAGTGAGGGCGAGCAGCGGTCTGCTCAACATGTGGGAGTTCCTCAGCAATCTCAAACAGGAACAATCGGCCAATCAGAGCAGGATTGATCAGCTGGTGACTGGCGATGAACTGGAAGGACGAAGGAAGTATCGGGACGCTTCTAAACAGCTGGTTAAGTTGGTGGAGGAGTACGGGCAGCGCGGGCTCATGGACTATCTGACGACCATCGCTCAGAATATAAGCCTGTCTGTCTGAAAGATTGTGCGCGAGTTTTCTATCCATAGAGCTATCGAGAAATCGTTAGAGCCCGCAGACCTCGGAGTAAAGTTCGTCGCCTTTGAACGTTTTTGACGTTACCCATGGCTTAAAATCTGTTTTACATGAATGATGAACCTTATTAACTCCAATTTCTTTAACAACTGAATGTTAACTCTGAGTTTATACATTCAGAGTTCGTGTTCACCTGGGAAAGTCAGGAAAAAGGATTTTTGGTTCGTGAAATCATGGAAATTCGTCAATCGAAGGAACCGGAAAGGAACTTTGAATTGTCTGGACAGCATTTTTATTATTTTGTGAAATTATGTATGCAATTGAGTTAATGAACGTTTGTTATTTCTAATTATTATTTTAAACATCGCGTGGCTAGCGCATTTATTAACAAATTTTATATTTTTTCCCTATAAAACTGTGGTATGCCAAGGTAAAAGTATATTAATTTGTCCTCTAATAGGACTGGTAAAAATTGATTTCGGTCATGGAAAGTCAGGAAATTTTTTGTGTAGGTCAGGAAACGGATTTTCAGTTTGAACCCTGTCTTCTGATTTAATTTAATTTAATAACTAAATTGATTTATTTATAAATGAACTTTTATCATAAAAGAATTTTTCTGCGTTTTAAAAAATGAATGCATATAAAGGATTTTATTATCTTTTAACAATGGTTTTAACAATTTAACAAGTTTCAACAATTTTACTATTTCGTGTTTTTATCTTGTTCACTGTCTCAATGGCGCGTTTCTTTTCCAACATGCCTACGAAATTGCTTCTGGAACGGATAATAATTATCCTGCTTTGCTTCACATTTGATTCTGCGAGATTTTTGATTATAATAAACTGAAGAAAAAAACTTGTACCTATTTTGCTGATTTCCCCATACCCTAAATTTGTTTTTTTTAAATAATGTTTATGCATTTTTTTCGTGTTCATCTGCCTAATAGATTATTATTTATTTTGTTATAACTGTAACTGATGAATATGCCTTTGTATCTGGCATTAAAATAGATGAAAGTAAAATAAACAGCTAATAATTTGTTATTTATTCGATGTTCAGCGTGCTCTCGCATTTTAATTTCAATTTATTTATATTTTGCGAAACTGTTAAAAATAACTTTAGAGTTCGATTGTAACAAAAGAAAATTATCAAACAAAATTTATAAATCATATTTTTAAGGTATCCGATAATCTTCAATGTAATGCACTGTACTTTAGAATATGACATTGATTCTCCTGTAGGTTTGTTTTAAGTCTGCTGCTTTTTTAACCAGGGCGAAGAAATTTAAATGTTACTTCCGAAGATTAAATCTCAATTAAATTTAAAGAATTAATCATCATACTCCACTGATTCGTTAAATATAGTTTTACATAATTTGATGGGGATGCGTGAAATATTTTTTTTAATTTTCCCGGCAACATTTGCGTTGCACAGAAGGCCACAGTTGTTGCATAACATTTCCACTAGGTGACAGCACCAATTATCGAGAAAAGGAATGTAAAAATAAAAAAGGAATGTATATGGTAGAAACCACGGGCGGGACCCATGTCTTCCACGTGGAAGTCACTGGTTGAATAATGTCTATCCTTACAATTTCATGATTGTAGCCAGCGCCATCTATTGTTCATAAAGTTCAACTTCAGTTTCGCTCTTGTTCAATATCTTGACCGCGAACAACATTTGAGTTGCCTATTACATGCAATAGATGGAGCTGAACGACCTAATAAGAGGCGTAAGGATAGATAACATTGCTCAAATGGGTACTTCCACGTGGAAGACACGGGTATTGCTCGTAAATTTTTTTCAGTGTTATCTATTTTATTGCACTCTTTGTTCAATTGATTTGTGCTGCCATCTAGTGTTATTTGTGTACAACGCGTTTGTTCACGCCGAAGTAAGCGGAAGTTCAACTATTTCCGGTTGTTTACTTTCGTGGGCGGCGCCATCTTGTTTTCCTATGGCGAAGTCTTAAAAAGTTGTTATGCTTGGTAAAAGTTGTAAAGTTGTTTGCTCTCCTCGCGTTTACCTCGAATTTTGTGAATTTATCGCAACTTGGCCGAATGAAAAGATATCAAACGTGAAGAGGAATCTTCATATTTTAATTTGGTATACTATCTGTGTCGGTGACCGGCGAAAACTCATTAAAAATGGGCGACAAAATCGACGGCCCCGCGTCACCGCAAGTTACGCTCGAAAACTCGACCCATCACCAAGTTCTCGTCGAGGGCCTGTCAAATTATTTCAGCATGCAGCACGCCGTCGATTTCGACCTACTGGACGGCAAAGGCGGCGCAGACGGCTTGCGAGCTCACAAACTTATCCTGGAAATATTTCTAACGCCGTCCAAACTTCGTGTCCAACAAGAACGCCAACCAGTAGCTGACTGCGACAACGGTCTCCTAACCAACGTTGACATTCTGCACACGGTTCTCGAATTCCTCTACCGAGGCCGCGTCACTGTTTCCGAGGAGACCCTACCCAAACTGCTGGACTACGCCCGCCAAGTCGACTTTAAACTTCTGGCAGAGACGGTCGAATCGGTCAAACAAAATTCCGAAAGTGGTGGAGAATCCACTACGATGCTGGTCAACCGGACCGACGACGATGAAACCTGGAAATTCGAGATGGGCGCTGCCACCACCACCTCCAGAAACGACCCGCCCGCAGCAACGACACCTGGCGATCGCGACGGCTGGAAGTTCCACATAGCCGATGATTTCGACGAACCCAAGGACAAGTCAACTGGCGAGGACGAATCGTGTGACAACGAAGTGTGCACCCCCGTCCACCTGGTGTCCACCAGCATGGAGCCGGAACAGTCCGACGCCAGTCTGGCCACCCACGAGAGCGACCAGGAGGAAGAAGAAGAGGAGGAAGAGCAACCGGTTTCGGAATCCGGCTGCCGGCGTTCGTCCCGTCAACGCCAGCCACCACGTCAGTCCGTCCGTCCGCCGGCCAAAACCCAGCCGCCGCGGGTGACCAATCCGAAGGAAACTAACCCGGACGCCGCCTCCTGCTCGACCATCCAGCAGGGCCCACTCGAGTTCATCAAGAGCGCCCACGGTAACCGCCTGCTCACCGTCTCCGGCTTCCTGTTCAGCCGGGAACGTGACGTGGGTCCCAAGACCTTCTGGCGCTGCGTTGACTCCCGCCCCTACAAATGTCCGGGCCGCTGCCACACGGTAGGCGAACGTCTGGTCAAGTTCACCGCCAACCACAACCATGTGCCGGACGTGGGGAAGATCGGGGCGCGGCGGGTCATGCACGAGGTGAAGGAGCGGGCCCTGTCCAGCGGCGACGCCATCCAGCAGTTGCTGGACGACGTAACGGCTGGCACGGACCCGGCCTACACCGCCCGATTACCGGCCGCCACCCTCATGCGTCGGACACTGCAGCGGGCGCGTAACCAGTTCCAGTACCAATGCAGTCAGGCCGGTCGGGAGGCCCCTACCAATCCGGCGTCCCCGCGTGATCTGGTTCTACCGCCCTCGTTCCAGGAGACCCTTACCGGCGAACCGTTCCTTCTGTTCGACAGCGGGGCCGATGATGATCGAATCCTTCTATTCGGTACCGCCATCAATCTGAGGTTACTGGCCGGCTCCGACACCTGGTACTGCGACGGAACTTTCCGATCGGCCCCGCCTCTCTTCGAGCATCTCTATACGATCCACGCAGTCAGTTCACCCGGGGTGGTGCTACCCTGTGTCTTCGCGCTGCTGCCCGGCCGTAACCGGGACACGTACGTACGTTTGTTCAGCGCGTTGAGTGAGCTGCAGGAGGGGACTCGGCCGTCATCGGTGTTAACCGGGTTCGACGAGGCGGCTGGCCAGGCCCTGCAGCAAATATACCCGGGGGTGGTGATGCGCGGGTGTTTCTTCCATCTGGGACAGTGCGTCTGGCGGCAGGTGCGGGCCATTGAAGGGATGGCGACGCGCTATTCGGCCGATCCGGATTTCGCGCTGCAGGTGCGACTGTTGGCGGCGTTGGCGTACGTGCCGGGGACGCATGTAGTGGACGCGTTCGAGGCGCTTAAGGTGAGGCTGTTTTCTGGCTGAGTTCGGTTTCTTGCATGTGTTTTGTTACCGGTGTTATTTACACCGTGAGACGCAAAAATCCTTAACCTTTTTAGATTTTTAATGACAGTCAAAGATCATCCGTTTTTTTGTATAATTTGGTACAAATGATGATGAAATGTTAACTTATATTTTGCCTATTTAAATTGGTGCTCAAAATATCCAGCGCCGGATGCAACACACGCTTTTAGTCGGATCCGCCACGTCTTTTCACTGCCACGTTTTAAATGATAATAATCATTCATCATAATTTGTACCAAATTTTATAAAAATCGGATGATCTTTGACAGTTATTAAAGATACAACTAGGTTATGTTGCAATAGATAGTATAGTTAGTTAAATGTTTATTTGTCATCCAGGTGACACCCTACTACCTTCGTGAACGTCGAACGCTCCAACCACTGCTCGACTTTTTCGAGGACACCTTCGTGGGCCGCTCTGACATTCGTTCGGCTCCCGTCCACGCCATCGTCATGTGGAACTGCTACGAGTGGCTGCAGCAGGGCTCGCCGCAGACCAGCAACGCGGTGGACGCCTGGCATCGCGGCTTCGACAAGCGGGTGGGGGCCGGCAGCGGTCCGCTCAGCATGTGGAAGTTCCTCAGCAACCTCAAGCAGGAGCAGGCGGCCAATCAGAGCCGGATCGAGCAGCTGGTGGGCGGCGGGGAGCCGGAGGGACGGCGGAAGTACCGGGATGCCACCAAACAGCTGGTCAAGGTGGTGGAAGAGTACGAACAACGGGGACTCATCGACTACCTGACGGCCGTCGCACATAATCTGAGCCTGTCCGTCTAGTATGTTACGCGTGAGTTTTCTATACTATTGGGCCAGAGCCCCAGGCCTTAGAATTGTTTCTCGAGAAAGGCAAAAGCTCTTTCTTTTTGGCTTTCTCGAGAAATGTTCTTCGTAAGTCCACAACTACAATTTAATTCGTACGTGAGATGGATTCCTTAAATTCCATTTTTGTGTGTATATATAGTTAGCTATGCAATTTTTTAGGCGCATACGAGCTTTTGTTTCATTTTTCTTTTCAAGAAAAATGAAAAGGAACGATGCAGTGTTTGTTGTTGGGTTGAGTTTTTGCAATCAGAATTTTTCAGAATGATAAACTTATTTCAAGAATTATTGCCTGCACAAATTTCCAAGCACGATTGAAATCAAAGTAATGCTAATGCGCTCGCCGGCGATGCATCTGTAAATACCGATATAAATTACATGTCGTACACATTTTGTACTTTATTAGTCAAATCATTATTCCGATTGTATTAGGGGTGGTGGAGAAAGCGTCGCACAAATTACCAAATAAAATAATAGAAGTTTTAAAATTGATATATTTAAAACAAATCAATTGCAACATTGCGGAATTTAAATCATTGTTTTAATTTCATTTAATGACCAAGCTGCACAATATTTGCGTTAAATAATTTATCCATTACTGAAGTACAGATAAGGTATGGATAGTTGTTTAAAATAATAACCGGCGTCATAGCTGCGAAATCCACGGATGCTCATAGAACCGAAGGAAATCCGGTGACTTACGGTATTTCCTTTTACTGAGCTGCGTTACGGGGTTATAGATTACGGAGCTATAGATATTCGTTAAGATATGTCATGGTCTTTCTATTTCGTAGAGATCTGATTACTATTCTAGTCAAATTAATCATGTTTAACAATCATGAGATCATATGGCTGTGGCTAACATGTAGTAAAAAAATAGCCACCCAGACCAGTACTTTTATGCGCCATCCAGCTGTGGCTGTTCGAACCAAGCGTCAGTGGTGTGAATTTGCAGCAACGAGGATTTTATAATGTCTTCTTATTTTTACATTTGTAAATCACAAAAATGTTGTCGACAAGTTCGTTTTATCGAATCGATAACAAATAAAAAATTTGACGCAAAATTCGAAAAACACGAAGCGCAAATACAAAAAATTCAGGGTCAGTCTTACTTCGAACGACTTTGAAAATTGTTCACCAATTTCAGTTGACAATCAATTTTATGATCATAGCTGTAATATCTACTCTCCAGGTGGCGCAACGAGCGTCTCTTAATTGTCGGCTCAGGGAGCGGCCAACGGAAGCGACACGGCAACAGGAACCGTTTCCGGTTGTTCCCCAGGTGGCGCCGTGGAGGCAGCGGCGGAGGACTTTGCTCTCGGCTTGACCACGTTAATCTTGTGCACGTTCTTGATATGGGCGTTCATGTACTGGACGCGACTGGAGGTGTGACCGCATAGGTGGCAGACGTGGGGGCGGCCCTTCTTCTCGTGACATTCGGCGTGCCAGCGAAGAGTTGCCACGGTGCCGTAAGCCTGCGAACGGGTGCGAAATACAGAGATTCAGCGAGATACAACTATCGGGGATACACCAGTGAAAATACGCCACAGGTAAAAAAACTAAAACATTAATTCGAAACAGATGTAGGATTAATAAATAAATGAACCTGTCTAATGAAGTCCGATAGTGAGACTCGTTTAATTCGTCTGTTATAGAGTATGTTTGATTTCGGAGAAATCCTTGTTTTTCTCCTAACGCGTTGGCCGTGATATCAGAGTAGTAACGGACCTTCCTTCTAGTCTCACTATCGTACTTTTATTAGACTAGTTCATTTATTTATTTGGCATTTAAGCAAACTAGCACATGCTGTTCGCAGTTCAAATTACTTTGGAACGCGTCCCGAATAAAATAGGTGGCAATCTTCTGCCGTTGTTCTTGATTATGATTTGTTTTTCAAAAGTTTCCGAGAAATTTCGTTTATAATTTAACCTCAGAACAAACAAATTGATGTAAATCATAACGATCGAGAAAAAATATTGCACAGTATTTGTTTGTATTTCTAGAAGGTGGCATTTTATTCAAGGTAGAAATTTGGAAAAAAATTGCCTCAATTTCTTAAAAATGTAGGGTACAGAAAAAAAAAAATGAAATTACCACCAGCCTGAAGTCGAAGTCCATTTGTTTGAGCTGTTACAGGCTGTTGTTACACTTAATTATTTTTTAAAGATAAATAGCAACACGTTTAAACGTGATATTACCTTTCCACAGACTTCGCAAACAAATGGCCTTTCCTTGGTTGTCATAAAAGAAAAAAGATAATTGATTTGAGCGTTTAGGAAAAGCTCCAAGCACATACCAAATGCAAATATTATGCGCAAAATCACAAAAATAACCTACTTTAGTGTGAATTCGTCTGTGCATGTCGAGCCCGTATTTCGTGATAGCCCTTGAGATGGACAAAACAACAATGCGTGAGAATCGCACTAGCAAAATTTAAAGATTCTAAAATCGCTAAATACTTAATCTCGAATCTATATTTCGCATTACCGGAATCCGCAGAAGTCGCACATGTGTTTCTTGATGCCCAGGTGGACACGTTTGTCGTGTGTCAGGATGTCCTGGCGCCGTCCCTAATTTGAATAAAACACCGTGGCCATTAAGAAACACAGCCACTGGGTTCATTTACGTTTATGATGGTTTTTAGGACATTGGTGGTATCCTTACCGCTGCGTAGTTGCACTTGGGACATTTGAACGGTTTGACCGCGCTGTGTTTCATCGTCATGTGCATACGCAGGTCACTAAAAGTGTTGAAATATAGCATTTTAAAAATCACTGAATTATCTCAGGACAAATGTTTTTTACTCTTATCGCTGCAGGATATTATTCGTCCCTTGTATTGCTTTGTCAATCTGTGACTGGCACATTTTCACCAGTACCCTGGGATCGAATAAGCGAGAGCCCGCGCTGGGAATTGAACCCGGCAATGCCGCCTGGGCTACGATGAGTCGAACAATTCATTTTGCGGTGAAGAATAATTTTGTTACCACTTGAAATCATCAGATGTGAATGAAAGTTTATCAGATTTCTTCGAAGTTTTGCGATTTTAACCCTTGTATAGCTCTCACATACGCGAACAACAAAAATAAACAATTTCCAACTATTTGAAAAGTTGTTGTCTTTGAAAACTGATTTTCGAGTAGTTATTCCTAATAGCTTGGTAGTTGATACCTTGGTCTGACGCAAGTGTATTGGCACTTCTCGCATTCCTGGGTTTTTCTAAGGGGCGCGCCGTACATGTCCAACTCGTGAGTGGCGAACATGTGACTTTTGAAGGTGACCAGCTTGGCAGTCTGGTAGCTGCAGTTCGGCTGCTCGCATCTGAAATAAAAGGAGGATGAGAAATTATAAATTCCCCAATGCTTTTTGCGGCTAACTGTTCCAGTGACCGTCCAACCGACCTGTAAGTGATGGGTCCGGCAGCGTGCTGCTTGTCTTGATGCCGTCTCCTCGCCCGTGCGTCCAGAAACGGCTTGCGGCACACCTCGCACAGGAACACTGAAGCGGCGGCCTCGCTAGAGTTGTGTTTGTTGGCCAGGTGCACGAAGTAGAAAGCCCGGCTGGGTGTGTGGTAGGTGCACTCGGGGGCGAACGTGCACTTGTATTGGATGCGCTCCACGCAGTGGTGGTCTTGCAGGGCCGCGTCGCCCTCGGCGAACTTGACGTGACAGCCTTCGCACTTGACCACCGTGATGCTCAGGTCGTGTTTGGCTTGGTGGACCAGGTACGCTGTCGTGACGGGAAAAGTCGAGAAAAAGAGGTACGGCGATTTTAATGACGGTAGCGAGTAGCGTCAACCTCGATGGCGAGGCGAATGGTGGATAGCGCCGAAAGAGAAAAAGTGTGACAAAGTCTAAGGTTGTGAAATTATTTTTGAGTGAAATGACAATTGTGAACAATAAATTGCGAAAGGTTCCGAGACTGGTAAAATGCTGAAAAAAATATAGTATAATATTTTTATTAGTTTATTATTGTTCATAATTTTTAATTCAAATACGTCCTATAAGTCAAATGTTAATTACTAAATGACAAGATTTTGTATCTGTGGAAAAACCGCTACTCTAGAGTTGTTCACTTCCCTTTCCCACTTTTTCCAATTTTAATTCCTAATATTATTTAAAATTTATAGAAAACTAAATAATGAAAAATAAAAAAATGTAATCATTTCTTATCGACAATTTCAATCTCTAATTAAATAAAAATTGCATTTTCACCTATTCCGAATTTAAGTACATGTAAGAATTCAAATGCAAACCAGGGTATTTGGCTCCATTTAAATCCCAATACATTTGTTAACAGGAATTTCTTGTCATGACCAGTTTACTTATTGGGTGCTTTATGTGTTTTTTTCGCAACAAAGATCAAGGCACAATTTTTAAGTGCCTTTCAAGAACGTAACAAAAGAATAGAGTATTAATCTGAAGGACTTACAAATCTGCATTGGCAATCAACAGTTGCCACGATATAGCACCTGCACAATGCACTACCAATACATTGTCAAGCATTGTACAACAACGTAGTCCTGAACAACGTGCAACATCCATAATACCTCGCTTGCTTATCGACTTGAACCGACACAACTTGCACTGCTTGGGCTTGGAATGGTTAGGCGCGGCCCGCCCGGCCGTCCGTCTCTTCCGACCACCACCACCGGCCGGCTCCGGCTCCGAATCCGGCTGATCCTGCTCCGCCGCTGACTCCGACCCCGATTCCTCTTCTTCTTCCTCATCGTCCTCCTCATCTGATCCGTCAAACTCTTCCACCTCGTCTCCAGCAGACGGTGCCGGATCGACATTGGACACTGCGGGCCTCACTCTAGACGACCTGGCCCTCTTACTGGACGAGGAATCATCCAGCTCCGGAACGGTTTCCGGTACGGGTTTCACCCGGGACGACCTCGCCCGCTTAGCCGGCGTCGGATCCAGCATCGGTTCTACCAGGTCTTCGCCGTACGAGGTCTCGACCAGCGATCCAGCCACGACTTCCGCTTCCGGCGTGGCGGCGGTCCGCCGGGGCGTTCGACGCCGTCCGGCACTCCGTTTAACGGCCGATTCAACCGCGTCCACCAGCATCTCGAACTCCAGTTCCTTGGCCAGGTCCCGCAGATCCGGCAGGTTGTCCTGGCGGACCGATACGGTGCCGGTGTACATGAACTCCACAAGGCTGCCAAGGTGAGCGTCGCGCCGCTTCCAGTCGTCGTCCGGCGCGGCAAGGTCGCCCTGGTCGTCCATTTTTGGCGCGAATTTGTCGGGCGACATGAAAGCGTCCACCACTAGGAGGTGGGCCAGCACCGAGCGGCCGCCGGAAGTACCCAGGTTGAAGTCTGCGCCCTTTTGCGTCTGGAAGAAATGCCACAATCGCCGGATCAAAGTGTCGTGGTGCCGAGTACAGCTGACCGTGACTAGTTTGGAACCGTCGGCCATTTGTGTGTATTTCCGCAGAATTTCTTAAATTCCGGATTAAAATCCGGCGTCTTCTCTGATTTCCGTCGCTCGCACACTTCGACGTAAACGAATTCAGGTGAATTAGACTGGTAAATGCGAATCGTGTCTATGGTTTCGAAGAAACTTCACAGAGGTTGGGCGCATATTCTGCCATCTTTGATTTTTTGCATTACTGATGCGCGAAGTATACGCTCAATAATATTATGTTGTTTTTTTGTTGATTTCGGTTCTTTACGACCTTCCTTTGGTGTCAAACTTGTCTTGATAGTGGATTTGTCGGACAATCGGTTAAATTTTATCTCGAAAATTCTGGCGAATGCTTCGGCTGACGGCTGGTCATTCCAGGACTTCTGTCAACTTTTTCGGTAGGAAAAAAATTTGGGGGCGATATCATTCGGCATTATTTCTGCAGATCACGTGAAAGCAAACACAGTGGAAAGCTTAACGCGCCATCTCTTAAATATTTGCCAATTACCGATGCATGTGGGTCTGGTGTTGCTAGGTTTTCAAGCAATTTGCTGATATGAGGATCAGCGCTAACTTTAGAAAAAGAGTGAAATCGACTCAATGGTCATACATGTAACCGATTTCGCGGGCTTTTAGCGCTTTCTGTCACACCATTGGCCAAGATTATGGCCGCCATTGAGCTGCGACCAATCCGCAGCGTCGACACCCTGTGACGTTGGCGCTGTATCAGCGCCCGAGGGGCGGCGCTTGAGTCGCGTGATATGCTGTCGCACCTAAATATATAAAGCTAAATCAAGTAGATCTTAATTTAGTAAAACGCTAAAACAGAAAAATAAAAATTACAGTTCGAAATGGCAGTTCATTTTAAAGATTTATTACTATTTTTGCACTTTATAAATATTATTTTTAAGTTAATTATAAATTTGTGGTTGTGCTTTGGGTTGCGGGTTCTTCCAGAAATGGTTATTGATTTTGCAGTGTTCTCCGGTTGCTGATATTGGTAATTTGACAGCACTGTAGACGTCCACGTTGTTTGCAGCGGGGGTACCGGTGGCAGGTCATGTCCCAAGTTTATTTTATAGAAATTTAGGAATTAAATTGTATCCAAATCGGCCCCAGCTGATCGGATTTCCCGTCCTGAACCTCGGCCGCGTGAAACGAAGATGATCGCCGAACCGGGGATCCTTTCCACCAGGTAATAAATGAGTTGACAAGCCGGTCTCGGTGTGAGGCTTAATGGGGTCCTCCCATACGTTGAACCTGTAGGCTTATTTTTTCTTCGCGCAGCTCGTTGCCTACGTAGGTGGCTAACCTCGCGAAAAACACAGAAATAAAATAAAAAAATATCATTCTTTGGTTCACGGACGACTTTTCGGGACCAAAATTAATTACCAGTCCTTGCTTTTTCTTCGAATTACCGACGAATAATTCGAATTCTTGTGCCGAAATGTACATTTTTGTATGGCTCTCGACATGCCAACATGCAACAATAGACGACGCCGAAAGGCCTATGTACTCGACAACAAGTCATTGTGTTTGAGGGAATGTTTTGTCGCCGCGGGCTACTAAACTTTTCACTGATAAAGCATTTAGTGCAGGGAGTAGGTTTTTGGTCATTTCGTTAACCGCCAATGCAACCATTTTTTTTGTGTAGTTATTTAGTGTATTATATGGGTTATCAACTTGGCTTGTCGCCGACTATGGAGTGCCACACATAGAAATCGTTAACCTTCTTCAATATGGCCGTGCAAACGTGGCTTACTTCGGCGCATGGGCGAAATTTGTTCCCCGGTCAGGGAAGGGGGACATTTAAAATGTTTCTAAAGACTGGCTATAACTGACTCCAATCCGAAGTTGGTCAAAAATATTCGAGGTTCGAAAATCAAAGGTAAAATTGGGTTTGACCAATCCTCGCCCAATACATTGAGACCAGTTTTCTTTGTAATTTCGCATATTTCTAGCTTGCCTCTTTAGAACTTTAACTCGTGTTTTGCAAAAAAATTGTTCCAAAGGTCAACGGAATTGTGATGCTTTAGATATCTTTAATAAGATATCGGGCAGGTGACAGATGGTTTTCAGCAGCACATGTTGACATTTTATGAATGGTGACGTACGTTTGCATCACCTTAGTTTTGGGTTGTTTTAAATTCATTGCGTTTGACGTGTCTACACTTAAGAATGAATTGTTACCTGATCAATTTTCGTAGTCCTGGTCGATGACTTATTTCAATAAGTGCCGTTTTTTGTGACTATTCGAAGATCAATTAGTGTGTGTGTCAATGACGATGGAACTATGTCGTGGCATGGACCAGTTTGTGTGGGAAATTATTGGGCTAATTTTTGGGATAATGCATTGGTTGGAAGAACATCGTAGCAGGTGTAGAAATTATGTGCCGCCACCTAAAATGCATTAAAAGGTGTGATTTTACCATACCCAATGGCTTTATGCTTCTTTTAATTAGTTTTCCATATGCCTCTGACAGCTGATTAAATCCCTGTGGTAAGTTATGACACTTGTCATTATGTTTTCGACCAAACACAGCACATTGCGTTGTCATGGAGGATATTTGGTTCGAATCTGTG
This sequence comes from Melogona broelemanni, assembly GCA_033995665.1. NCBI lineage: Eukaryota > Metazoa > Arthropoda > Diplopoda > Chordeumatida > Chordeumatidae > Melogona > Melogona broelemanni. Next base: position 13,757 of record JAUJYS010000495.1, read on the forward strand.
AAGTCGGTTGATTTTTGTACTTGGAGACGGAAGTGCGTTTTATGAGTTTCTGCCATTTGACATACTTAATAATTTTTTGTTTTTATTTGTTTCGTTGTTCCTTATTAGCACGTGGAACTCTGACATCTTGCTCAAAGACATGCATTCTGACTTTTACAAGCCCTACGGTCTCGACATGGGCTTCCCTATATTGGATTTCGAAGGGGACAGGTACATCTTTTCAGAAATGAACGATTAAAATCTCGTAAATTGTGACCCCAGTTGTTAGGCTGTTTGTTGTATGTTACAATTTCCCTGTTCGATTCCCGGCGCGGGCTCTCGTTTATTCAATCCTGTGGTACCGGTGTAAATGTGCCCTTAACATATTATTTTAGCGACACGATGGTTACAGAATTGCATGTAGTGAAATTCACTACGGTAATCTGTAATTAAAAAATGTGATTGGCAAATTTACAACAAAATAAGTTATACCGGGATACCCAGGGAAATTAAATTAATTTTGCCAGGGAATATGATTACAATAGTTTTGAACAATTTTATGGTTTCGGGTCTGAGGAAATTGAGAAAAGAAATGCAATTTTTGCGTGTGTGAATTTTTTTTGTACGCTTTCGATTGTGGACACTTGTCAGAAAAAAATATTCGCGATGCACGCACTTGTATGTGGTACTTGCTATTTTTAGAACATTTTATTTCAATAAAACCCGCACTTTTGGTTACGAAAAATGTCTGACTGCTATAATTTGTTCTAAGTAAAGACAGGGAAAATACCTATTATGGTCGGGGAAAATGTATATTTTGGGTAGGGAAAGTCGATAAAAGCTGAACATTGGTTCTTAGTTTAAAATATTGAAGATTAACCACAAATGTGAAGATAAGTGACGTTACATGTTACGTTAAATTTGCCGCCTTAAAGAAAAACTAACACTAGCCTATTTTAGTTTCTTGTTTACCTGGATTTGTCAGAATATAACTTTTTTCACGTTATGCTTCATGGAAACGTCATTTTATTAGTCAACTTGTCTGGCCTGCGCTTATACCAACGTGGGCAGTCAGGGTAAAGGGTTTAAATGTTTTTATGAACGTATTTTTACGCTTAAGCTTATTGACGCCTGTAAAAAAACTTCCATTAGTTTGCTTACAAGTTTGTTTGTTTTTAATTCGCGTTCTGTGCGGTCTTTATATTTTCTACGTGTTGCATGCAATTATATTTAAATTAGTGCTCCGCTCGCTTTTCTATAATTTTTTTTTTAATTTGCGCTACGCGCGCTTTATCTTTTTTTAATGTGTTATTTGTAATGTTTTATGGAAATATTATTTTTTGCAAAGGAAATTTTTTTGGCGAATGGAGTTTCTTTTTAAATAAGTCTGGGAATATTTCGATTTTGGTGAGGGGGAACTTTGGATTATTTTCAGCTTTTAGTATGAACCCCGCTGACGTACGTACTCTTCTGTCGTGCAGGTGTCGCAGCGCCCAGGGTGGCTCATTGACCGCCTTCGGTTCTTCGGGCAGTCCCAGCTCGGCCAGTTCGGACTGCAGCGAGGAACTGGGTCTCGATTTGGAGTGGCCGTCCACCGACAGCGCCTCGTTGCACATTCCCGATCACGACTATCTCAACAGCTCGCTCAATCTGCTGGACGGCAACGGCGTCTCTGGTAATTCATAAAATAAATACATGAAATCTATGCCTAAATTACATAAAATAATTACATGAATTGAATTCCTAAATTACATAAAATAAATGCAAGAAATTAATTCCTAAATTACATGAAAATAAATGGAGAAAATTAATTCCCAAATTAAATCCAGTAATTTCAGGTAATGATTGGCATTCATTTTTTTATTTTCCATGCCTTAATTGGTGACTTATCAGAGAGAATGACGTGGATTTCTCTTTTTATCAAATAATATCTACTTTTGCACAAAAGGGATTTAATAGTGCGAGAATAAAACATTACCAATTAAATAATAACAATTTTGGCGTTCTTGTATAACGGAATTGTAGCCGTTAGTCCGATCTCTAAACCGTTTCATAATTTTAATATCTGTTCTGTTGATTCTGTTTCCCCAAGTATGCTTAGAGGAGTTCGACTGGGGAACGTTGGGTAACAACTTCGCGGCCACCGGCCTGCTGGACTGCGGGGACTCCACCTGTGCGGACCTGTTGCGATCCCCCAGCTGCTCGCGACCCCGCTGCAGTCGTCCTGTCGATCCTGTCACTGACACAAAGTTGTGGTGAGTGTCATTTTAAGTGCTGGGCGAGGCTCCGCGATCTGGGTCCTCGGATCAGCTTCACACAGCGTGGATGGTGACGCTGCGTCGACACTAACGCTTTTTGCTCTCGCATCAGAACAATTTATGCTCTCACGTGGTAACATTGCGCTGGACAGCGCTTTGAGCCGCTTACGTGGTGACGTTGTCGCTCATGCAAATTGCAGGAGCGTACCGCATCGTTCAATGAAAAGGTCTGCTCGGTGGCTCAGTGGCGTTACCGTTTAACCGTCGATCCTAAAATGGTTGATAGTGAGTTTCTTTGTTGAAACCACGATTTTTGTTTTTGGCTACTATTTTTATTTTTAAATGTTCAATAATGTATTATTTTAATGAAAACCCCTCAGGAAACAATACCTTGGCTGAAATTGCGCGGGACTGTTTTTTTAAAAACTTTCTATTAAGATGTTTTGAGTGTTGATTGTTTGTCTGTGTGTCTGTTTAGGCATCATTGCGGCCCTTTTAAACCAACTTGCACACGTCCTAGAGACTTGAAATTTTGGAATTTAGTAGACCTCGCGAACCATTTGAATCTGTCAAAATTTCATGGTGTTCTTCGAATCCTGGAAAAAGTTATTCATAATTTTAGTTAAAAGCGATTGGCAAGGATATGACAAAACGTCCATTACAAATGTCCACAAGAATTTAGTTTTAAATCTTCTATGAAAAGTTTTGTTCAAAGGTTAGTTTGTCATATTTTCTTGAGCTTTTGGCATTCATGATTTTTCATGAGCTTCTGGTATTAATGAGCTTGCATGAGTTTTTTGCATTAATGAGCTTGCATGTGCTTTTCGCATCTATTCCAATAATTTTGTTTAAAAATTCTGGTTTTTAATATTAAAAACTTTCTTTTAAGATGAGTATCTCTAAAATAAAAGTTTTTATTCGAAAAAGGGAAGTTTTTTTGCATTTACTTGTTTTGTAAATTATTTTTTCTTGTACAATCCTCGTTTCCCAGGTCCCGCATGAGTATCGAAGATAAAGTGGAGGCCGTGCAGGGATTAACCGGCATTATTAGCAACCAGATGGGACTGCGGGAACAGTTGGACATTATTCGCATCATCGAACCGTCGGCTCAAATATCGGCCACCCAAACCGAATTTGTAATCGGTGAGTGATGCTAGTTTAGGAATTTGAAAAGAAGCTCTTGATTTGCAACGGCGAAGGATGCATTCAAGTATGAAACTAGCCAAGGTTAGCGTTTTGATAAGTTGACATCGTGTTTTTCCACAGACCTGCAAGCACTTGACGACCGAAAGTTAAGCGGCGTGCGGGATTACGTGCGACGTGTACAGATGGAACAGCGGGCCAAACTGGAAAAGAAGCATACCTCGTCGCCCACCAAAGTGACGTCGTGCGCTTCCGCTTCCGCCTCCTCTTTCACCTCGGGGAAGAGTAGATCGGTGAAGGGTGGTCACTGCAGCGGTAACAACAGCAGTAGCAGTTCGACGGCGGGCGCTCAGGTCAAAGTGGAACGTGGTGGTGGTGGCGGAGGTCACAGTTCGGGCAAGGGCGGCGCCAGTTCGGCGAAGGGTGGACCCAGTTTAGCCAAACGAAAACATACCAAGGTAAATACCCATGTTCCACTCACGAGTCTTTGTTACCGACTTTCTTTGGTGTCATTTCTTGTTGTGCTCCCTTAAGGCCTTTTCGGTGAACTTCTAGTAGATAATTACACTGCGTACCCACAAGCAGTCGGTCCCAGCGGGGGTCAAATAACCAGTGAAGGACGATTATGTCCTATTTGTACTACTATAATGCCGCGTTCTAACAGGAGAAGACGTACCTACGTCAAAACCAAGCATTACATACAACAATTTTCATTAAAAAATGTACACAGACCAACTGTTAAAACTGGGATCTCGCTCAAAGAAAACACCCTCTCGAGTCATGATCGAATTACGGTATCTTTTGAACCAAGCATATTCTCCTGTCTAACTGGCATTTAAAAAAAAACCACTACTTATTTCAAAGGTTTTCGATAGTGTGGTGCGTGCAGCTATCTAGTTTAGTGATGTGCATCAGTGCTCTCGGTATTACGAGCAATAGATCGGAAAGTTAACGCACCACCCGGTCAAAGGCCTTCAAATGTCAGATTTCTCTGAGCGCGTCGCTAATCTCTTGTTTTCGTCGTGTTACTTCGCAGAAGGAGGCTAAAGAGAAAGAGAAGCGCGCCCCGCCCGTTAAAGTGGTCCAGAAAAGGCAGCGCAAGGAACCCCAGCCACTGCTGAAGGAGCAGCGGCAGCTGCTCAAGGAGCGCCGGAGCGGGCTGTTCCGCAAGGAGGAAGTGCTGTCGTTGAGCGAGCTACCTGTTATAGAGGACGTGGACATAGACATCTTGGATTGACATGGGGAGAGAGTTGTGTCTGGTTTTTTCTGTTCTCCTTCGGCGATCCCCAACCACCATCCATGCTCCTCTTATTTTATTATTTTGAAAATTTACTGTTAGGTTTATTATGACGTGCTTATTACTATGTAATCGTGAATTTTTGCTAAGATGACAAATTTTGGAGGGAAAGAGAGAGGGTGCGCGGGAGATTGACACGTTGTCGAAAAACTTTTTTGTAATTTACAGATATGGCACGCAAGGGTATAAAAAAAACCAAGATATCCACCACCACTTCTCCCCGGGGGGGGTCTTGTATAAATGGAACATTTTTTTTATGAAGTTGACTTGACATAAATGGTACTAAAATATATATACGATGAGCTCTTGTTTTTAATTTTATACGCGAGATCGGAAATTTCATTTTCCTTATGTGATTGTTCGTTGCCTTTGTTGGTCATGTTGAAATTTCCTGGAAATTTATTAGGATGATGAGCAAGCCAAGAAGCATGTGAATTTGAAAGTTGGGGGATTAATCAAGACCATGATCGAATTATTTCTTGCCATGGAAGAATAGTTAAATTCGGAAGGCTCTTTTAAAATAAAGGGAGGCAGGGCTAAATTTTTTTTTTTAAGAAATGGCAAACGTAAGACTGGATCCTTTATATTTCCTCGAAATTTTATCATTAGCCATTATGTGACAACCGGAGTGAAAGTAATATTACAAGGTAACAACATTGTACGAGTAATATCGAAGGTGCTGCTCTTGCAATCGTCTCTAAACGGGTTGTACTTGATCCCCGATGCACGCTTCAAGCTTGATTTTCAAATTGTGAAGTTGTACAGGAACGAGGAATGTCTTATCTGTTTCCGAGATACACATGTGTAGATCAATTTATGGTGGAATTTCATTCCCATACGTTTTAGCTTGGTTTTATTTTCAAGAAAAATGTACACGGTCGCGACAAGGGTCCCAAAAATAGTTTTGGATAGGATATTTTGTGAGAAAAAAAGGATCTTGTTTCATGAATCAAGAACCAGGTTTTTCTTTTTCGGATTTTTATTCCTGGTTTTGGTTGCAGGAAATACGTGCTTGGTACTTGATTTTCCTGAAGCATGTTCATGTTTGTCGTTTTAACCAGGGCAGGTCTAGATTCTTAATCTACCTGTAAGCCAAGTATGAAGAGACGTGTGCGAGTCGAAATCTATTTTTTAAAATCCCCTATAATATGAACACGTCAGGTGCATTGAAACTTTAATTATTCATTTAATTTACGTGAAGATTCCGACTAATTTGCACTTCCTGATTAAGCGTTTTTATTACCTTTTTTATTGTGCTTCGGTTTCCCACACAGGTAATTAATAGCTTGGCAAATATAACGATACCAGTGGTGTAGAAATTTTTGCATATCAGTGCCCATGGACATTCTCAAATCCCTGTCGAAGCTAGTTATATATTTATTGTGGAGTTGGCCAACTGCACCCTGTTTGAAGTGGAGCTTTGTGAAAGTACAGGATTTAACTCATTTTATCTGATTATGCTAACAAATAATTTCGAAACGAAAAAAAAGCGTACATTTTCTTTTCTTTTGATTATCTATCTTTCGTTTTTTTATTTCATTATTATTTCGTTGACTCCTTGTGTTTCGCGATCGTTATTAGTTGACATTATTGGTGTCGAGTTCCATTACGTAGGCCGAGGGATACCGTCAGGTTTGCCAGTTTGTTAAAATAGTGTCGGGGGGAAAAGTACTCTTTGAGATATTTGTTCGAAGATTCGACGATCAAACTAGGAAAAGACGGGGCGTGTGCTTCTTAAGACTTAATCTCGTCTTTGGTGCCACTAATACTCCAATGCAAGTGAGTTCTGCAATCACGATAAAAAGGGTGAAACCCAGGACAAGACTGAGATAAAGGCGACGTTTGAGTTGGCGGGACTAAAAAAATGCGTAAAGCATAAAACAAGATAAACCTTTGCAAGATATATAATGTGTCGTTTTTGTAACGAACAAACCCTTACCTTTCATCAAAGCTTAATTGTTTAGAGGAAATAATTTAGTTTACATACTTATGGCTCTCCATTAACATGGTTTCGGTCCTCACAGATTTCGTCAGATGGAGTTAAAAGTTGTAGTGCAATTTTTGCGCGTCCAAAATGTCAACTGGAAGAAAGGCAGTGACGAGGTCTGTGGCAAAGACCGAAAATATGTTAATGGAGAGCCATAAGTATGTAAACTAAATTATTTCCCCTTAACAATTAAGCTTTGATGAAAGGTAAGGGTTTGTTCGCTCCGGAAACGACACATTAAATATCGCCCAAAGGTTTATCTTATTTTATGCTTTACGCATTTTTTTGATTCCCGCCAACTCGCCTTTATCTCAGACGACACTTTATCACTGTACATTGTCCACTTAACGCACTGAACTTAAAGCGTTGCTTATAGTCATGCGTGGTAGATAATTGTACAACTTCTATATTGCTGCAAACACTTCGCATCTAAGAGAAAGAAAACATTATTTCAGTTTTTGGAATCGTGGCTTACCGTTTATTTGAAACGTGTCTTTGTATTTAGGCGATATTCAGTGTCGGTCCTTTTGAAAAGAAATAAAAAGTATCATCAGTTTTGGAAACTCATCTTTTTTATTTAGTTTTTTATTTTAATGTTTACATGTCACATGTGTATCAAAAAATGTTTGTTGCAGATGTTAAAAAAAACATCGAAATTTTGCTTCGCCTTATTTCGTGAAAACAAAAAACGATTGTAGGCATGTCCCTCAACAAACGAAAATCATTCCTCAATTCTCTCAAATTTATTAGACAAAATCCGCAAACTAAAAACTAATTTAATTTTTTTATTATTCTGAACTTGTACGTACGTACCGATGGCTCAGTGGGTATGGCAACATCCTACGAAGCCGACGGTCCCGAATTTGATTCCAGGCGCAGGCTTCCGTTTATTCATTAGCCTGGGGTACTGGCGTCACCCCTGAGCTTCCATTAGAGAGTCAAGAGCTTAGGGGTGAATCCTGCGGCCTGGCTATTCCAGCTGCCATTCCACATCCCTTCTCTTCCCTGCCCCTCACATATCTCCATAGAGACATGAGGGTGCAGTAATCCTGTAGTGCACTAGGCACTACGGTGATTTTAAAAAAAATGGCAAAAAACCAATGAAGTTTTCTCACCTTCGTTGAGCGAGGCGGCGATATTGTTCACGGCCGGTTGCTGAACGACGGCTGTCAAATTTATAAAACGCCAATTATTAACGAGTCAGCAAAATGAGACGATATTTTTTCCTATTTAGTGCACAATTTCAAAATACAAATGGCTCGTGTAAAAGTATGAAATAATTGCGGTAGTTAGGTCAAGGCATACTAACCCACAAATTTACACTTCTTCAGGAGTTCCAGATGCGTCCAAAACAAGTCTCCCTTGTCTACGGGCACCCGCTTGAGGTAGTCGGCGTGCGTCAGCTCGCACAGCTTCTTGCCGTTCATGTTCCAGTTCTCCAGTTTGATGCCCTGAAGGCCAAACTGCTTGACGGCCCATTGGATCCAAATTTTAACGTGTACCACAGACCATAACGCCGGATCTACAAACAAGAGAAATGTGGTCAGCTATCAGTTTTTTTGTTCTCCTCACTGTAGTGGATAACACTATAAGATATTCTGTGCCCCTCGTGTTGCTTAAGCAATATGTGAGGGGTATATTTTCACCAGTACCCCGGGATCGAAAACAGAATACTCTGTAAACGAGAGCCCGCGCCGGGAATCGAACCAGGAACCGTCCGCTTAGGAGCATGTTGCCATACCCGCGGAGCCATCGGCACGGAACAGTTCATCCGATATAATGGGGTAGGGTGGTGGTAGAAATAGGGTTAATATTTCTGGAATAGCCCGGCTACCTTCACCCCTGAGCTACCGGACAGGCAGCCAAGGGGGAGTTAGCCACCCTGAGCCCAGGTATCGGCTATTAGGGGTGACAACAGTACCCTAGGATCGAATAAAAGAGTCTGTTCAGACCGCCCACTCTGGTTGTATGTTGCCATACCCACAGAGCCAGGTGGGGGAACTACTCATCAAAATATCTTACCCACAGGAATCTTGAGTCGTTCCTGTTCCTTGCGGAACTGTGTACACACCACCCAGCGGGTAACGTTCTCCTGCTCCTCTTGCACTGGGATCACAACCTTGGACACAATCGGGTTCGCCTGCTGCTGCTCGATGCTCTCCACAACTGATGAACATAAAAAACCCAATTTAATAAAAAATATCACGAATTGTGGCGTATTTTTTATCATTACCACTTTATTTTTATGGGGAAATTCCCCTCAGTGAGTGAATATCACTACAAAGATTCTGTATCCCTCGAGTTGCTTAGGCAATGTGCGAGGGGCACGTTATCACCAGTGTTGGGTAGGAACGGAACGTTCCCGTTCCCAGGAACGCGTTCCTTTTTTGAGGAACGGAGGAACGCCAACGTTCCTTTTATTTTTGAGGAACGGA
>JAUJYS010000496.1:0-22832 GCA_033995665.1 Melogona broelemanni
TTGGGCCAAGTTTTGCTCTAGTGTGAAACCACCCTAAGTGTCACTAGTCGAATAACTCGCAAAATCAAATCAGTCATTTCTAGTTGCTGCAAATAAGCGCAGATTGTGGTTGTCCGTTTTGTTGGGGGGGGGGGGGGTTCTGGCCGTCTATTCTTACACGTCGTTGTGTGCCACCGACGACGACGAGGTGGCGGTATACGTACACAGGTGGCGCTTCGCGCGGCGGCGGTGCCGGAGGTCGTGCGTTGCCTTGTTAGGTCGCTCAAATATTTATCAGGGAATCACCCCTGGGGCGCGTTTCAGGTTATAACTGTCGACGCTGTAACCAACCCCCGACGTATACAAGCAATATGCGGGTGAGGAGGAGGAGGCGAAATTGGAGAGAAGAGGGGGAGGGGACGGGTGGAATGGAGATGGCCAATCACGTGTGTTCGGGTGGGTGTGGCCTCGCGAGACCACGTGCTGGGTTTAGTGAGTCGTGGTTTCGTGTTGAACGACTTTCTCTATCTACGTACGTTTTATTAGATTGCTTAGCTATAAACATAACTATTATTTTTACATATTTTTTTATCTTGTATATTGCTTAGCTATGTTTATAACTCCTATTATTGTAATACTCTATTTTTATCTTACATAGCTACTTTGTTTAATACAAAGTATATCCAAAATGTTATTCCAAACTGCATTTAAAATTACAACTAAAATAACAATTCCTAATTCTAAACAAATATGCAGTTGGTTTTGATATACCAACAACTTTAAAAAGTTATATTTGGAAGAACGTTTAATTTTTCGAATGAAATATTCAGCCAAACTTGGAGATACCAATTGCTCCAAATGAATTCAAAAGTCATTGATACATTGAATTCGATATGCACATTTAGATGCTTTGAAAGCATAATGTGTATTCAAAAGTGCATTTAAAAGTACTTCCAATATATCCTTCCTAAAGAACACCATGTTTCAAAAGTGCGTTGACATTTCAAACCAGAGTGCATTTAGAAGTCTGAGGAGGATGCAAACAACTCCCGAGTACCAATGCTGTTTCTATACTCTTGTGCGTTGGCGTCGAATTTGTTGTTGCCCGGGATACAGTGGCTTCCGAGAGAGGGCGGGGTCGTCGAATCACAAACGGCACATTAGCAGCGAAAAGATCATTTCTACATATTCAGCAACGTCTGAAGCGTACGCGTCTGGTTTACTGATGCCCGGTATCGAGATCGCTATACATAGAGGATGTCCCCTGTTAAACCCTTTGACGACCTCCATCCCTCTTCTCCTACCATCTCCAGTCACCACCATAACATACATTCAAATAAACAAGGCTTAGGCACAGTCTTAGGTCTTTTGAAATGTGAACATAGATTTGGAATTCAGATCGCGCAAACAAAAGGCCTAGGTGCTTGTCCACGTCATCTTTTGTGTACTTATGGGTTAAAAATAAATTAAGTCCAGGAAGATAAGTTTTATCAGTTTAAAAGGTAAAGACAAAATTATTATAAATAATATTATTTTTCTTCACGTTTGGATGTTTGGTTTTTTTTTTTGGTTAGTCTTCTTAATTAAATTTCTTACTGAAGACGTTTTCTCCTGAAGACGCTTTAAGACTGCGAGAAGATTTAAACTTTCGAATTTGGGCCGATCCGGTCGACGGTTCGGAACGATTCGAAAACGAGCCTTTTTAAACGCACCAAAATAATTCAATTTAAATTTTAAAAGTTCACGAGATTACAGATGTAGCTTAAAAAATAACATCAACCATCACCACTTGAAATTATTTCAAATCGCCATTTGTGATTGATTTTGCAAAAGGCCATGGGCGGCACCACCATTCTCCTCATTCACTCAGTACTGATCAGACAACAGATGTCGCTACTAGTAGCGGGGCACTGTCGATCATCCGTATTCGCCGGCGTCGCGACGCGAGCAGCCTGGAGTCGATTACGGATTGAGCTTCTTTCGATGGGAAACAAGCGTGTCATCATTAGGGGAATCTCTACCTCGGAGGGATGGGTGGGGTTCCTCCCCCTCCTCATCACCCGTGTTCGGTCGTCTCAGTTTCCTGTGTGTATAAATATAGCCCATATTTTTTTTGTGTCGTAGTACGGCGGCGGCTTTTCCGATTCGCCGCATGGCTTGCCTCTTCAAGTCGGCCATCGATCTCGTGCCGCGGATATGCAAGGGTAGAGATCGGGATGGGTTTTGTGGCGTGGTCATGTGAGATGGCGTTCGCACGGTCCATAGTGCAAATAATGTTTTACCAGTGATAGATGGTTGGTGCAGCAATTGGATATTCCTTTGACAATAGTAGTCCAATCCCAGGATACTGGTGAAAACGTGCCTCTTACATATTGTTATAGCGATACGAGGGGTACAGAATCTCCTGTAGTGATATTCACTAGATCGATAATTGAAAAAAGGTGCAATACTGTGCTTGATAATTAAAATAAAAAGTGCACATTTTAATTCACGAAAATCTTATTCTGTAAAACTGATGAAGCAGCCATAAACATGTTTAATTGATAGTGTCGAGACAAAACGTTAATGAATGCTTGTGCCATTGGCCTAGTGAAGGCGGAAGCGGATCAGTGGTGACCATGCACCTTCTGGTGGTGAGTGTGCCCCTCCTTGTGGTAAGCGTGTAACTCCTGGTCGATCAGGTATTCGCCAACTCTCGAGGTGCTTTCTGACATTCTTTTTATCTTGGCGATCAGGCCATTCAGTTGACGTATGGTGGCGATCTGCTCGAGTACCTGATTGTTTTCCAGCGCGTGAATCAACTGTGAAAAGAATTGCCAAACCACGTGCAATTAATATCGTTACGTTTGAATCACGTGTTTGAATTTGAATCACGTGTACGCCGAATCGCTTGAGCGAAGCCAACACTGATTTCTTTAGTGTGACAGGAGGAACGGATTTCGAAGGGAAAAGGAACGAAAAATATCAGGTTGTTTTTGAAATGGAACTATAAACAGATTCCTTATTCATTTTTGTAGGTGCTGCAACTGGTTCCATTTTTTAAGGAGTAACGGGAACTGGAACGAATTCCTTTTTTAATAGGAACATACCCGCGCTGCTTAGTGTTACCTGATCAAACTAGTAAATAATAAAATTGTTGTTAAAGCAAATCAAATAAAAACTCACATTAACATCATTCGTTGTTTGCGACAACTTGTGCATGGTCGTGAGCAGTGTCGTCAATTTATACTCCACTTTGAGGGCGGTTTCCAGGGCGGCCAATCCGGTGGTACCAGTGAACTTAATTGGCTGAAATAAAAATACAACTTTGGTAATAAAAAAAAATATATTTTTTTTTTATATTTCACCGTAACGCCTAGTGCACAACAGGAATACTGCACCCTCGTGTCTCTTTAGAGATATGTGAGGGGAAGGGAAGGGAAGAGGGATGCAGCTGGAATAGCCAGACTGCAGGATCCACCCCTAAGCTCTGGACTCCCTAATGGAAGCTCAGGGGTGACGCCAGTACCCCTAGCTAACGAATAAACGAAAGCCTGCGCCGGTAATCGAACCCGGGACCGTCTGCTTCGTAGCATGTCCCCATACCCACTGAGCCATCGGTTCGTACAAATATAATTGGCAGAAATTAAAAATAGTTGCACCTAACAGTTATAGTGACAATTTTTTTTTATTATACATTTGCTCGTGTTCCTACCTCAGTTTTAATTTCTTCTAACTTTCCATTTCGGTTGTTCAGAAAGTTGATCAGCCTCTTGGCATGATCCCTTTTAGTGTCCGACTTATCCAGAAATAACTCCTTGAATCCCTGAAGATCGACGTCATCTTGTCCAAAGTAGGCGGCCTTCGTTCGTAATGCGCGGAAAACAAAATAGTTGGCTGATTTACCTCAACTTTACTGTGATTTTGCACGTGAAACTCAGTTCGCCGATTGACAGCAGCTTTGCTCTGTGTTGCACGTTCCGGTTTAACTCACCATGGCCAAATACTGTGCACTTGCGGACAATTCGTGGGACACGTGTTTACTAATCACCATCTGCACATTCGAGTCAAAATGATAAAGATCCGGCTGTTGCCCTGCAATGAGGTTATGGACATTTTTTTAAGAGTGAACAGTCTCATTCCAGTTGGTATTGCAACCGACTGTGGTGCAACGGTCCCGGGTTTGATTCCCAGCGCAAGCTCACGACGAGGTACTTGTGATGGGCGGTCGGTCAGTAAAGCAAAAAGCATTCCTGCTGTTGAAAAAGAGCAGTTTTAAAATAATAATCCAGGTATCGAATCGATATCGAGTATATTTCCTTACCTGGCTCGGCCGTGATTTGGTGTGGGATGATGACACACACAGCAATTACAGCCAAAATACAATTTAAAGTATTCATGATGATGCGGTTTCTCGAGAAATTGGACAACACGATTATATTAATTTGTTCTTCTATTGTGCTTTGTCCACTGGGTAGATAGTTATTTTATACCCATTAGGACACCAGACTCTGACCAATATACATCGTGTCATTTCGAAGCTTGAAGGCCACGGCATTTAAAGTTTGCAGCGACATTGGCGGCGCTATGGCCAATTATGTCGTCTCGTTGAAATGGTATCAAGCGAGCGATGTTACATCTGCATATTTATTTTTAATTCACTGTTGTTGTGTCCCTCGTGTCGTCTCCGGATCCCAACCCTCGATTACCTGACTCCTGGTGGCTTCAGGGAGCAGAAGCCCTCTTGGCTTCAGTATTAATACAGAGGATGTTTGCCATTGCCTTCCCCCACGCAGTACCAACGGTCGACTATACCAGGAATTGAACTCTGATCCGCTGGTTGGCGAGCGAGCACGCTCACCTCTCGGCCAGATCGGATGTACGAATTTGCTAATTTAATTCACTGAAAAAAACTCTGTACCCCTCCCCCTGCGTTGGGTGTCATTTGTCGTCGCCGCATACTTGTAATTACGTTGGCTAATCAATATGATCGTTTCTGTCTTTGGTTTCTGGCGACAGTCATCATGCCATGTAATCAACACAGAGTAAATGTCACCCGAACCTTATTAGTTATGTGCAACCTTTATCCCATTTGGCTCATAAAAGTAGTGAATTTAACAATGTTCAACTGTGACTTCCGGAACTTGCGATTAATTGAGTTAATTCTGAACATCAATGTCGGTGCAGAGGTCACGTGATTTATTGCCAAGTTTCGATGTCGTTTTCTCAAAGTCAATGCCAAAGATATGCATTACTTTTTTTTCCGTTGACTTGAATGTTTTGAAACAAGCCTGAGCCTTAATGGTCGAAGATGCCAAAATAGATTTTCTTAAATTCCACGTGGATCTAAAAATAAAGACATAATCGGTTACAAGCATGATTCTTAACATCGATCATGTTGGCTTGTGGCGCAAACGACGATGCTAGGCATTATATTGATAAACTGAAGTCAGCAATAGAAAATACCAAAATGTATTTTATCTTCGGGGCCGGAGTCAAGCATAATTGATGTTAAGGCTCATTCTTGTGGTCGGTTGTGTCTGTAAAATGTCTAAATAATGGATTAATTGTTTTTGAATGCTGTAGTTTTGCGAGTGCGCAATAAACGATCCCAAAAACTAGTTTACCAAGTCACTCCCTAGATGGTTCTCTGAACCATTCATACAGGACTGACTACTGCAGTCCCTCTAGAGCGCATCCCCAATGCGAACCGCATCCCCTATCTAGGTGGTATTGGTGTGCCACTGGTTTGAGTACCACTGGCTAAGTAGGTGGTTGGGATTTTCTGATCGTCGATTTGTTTATAGGCGTGTGTGCGGCCGGATAGACAGGTCCTAAAACCGAAAATGCCATTGCATCAGGAAGTGGTGGGAGGACGATGATTCGGGGTTGGGGTGGAGGGTAGTGTGGGGGTGTTGTGGGGGAAGCGGATGGCGGCTCGCATTTGCATGCCGGGCCGGTTGGTGTCCACCACCGGCATGTCTCGTTCCGATGGTCGTTGAATTTCGGGTGGGGCGAGCTGGACATGTTTCCATGGCGGCCCTGACTGTCGACGTTTTATGTTAGTGGTGGGAATGAAATTTGGCCTTCATCATTAGGCAAAATTGAATGCCAGGTAAAGACATCAATCAGAATCCTTTTATCGGGTTTCTGGCGGGTGGTCAACACTCAGTTGGTTAAGTGACTTGCCATTTTTGTGTTCGTAATGGCTGACATTTCTTTTGATTGGAGAGACATTTTGGAAGAATCATTTGTTTTGGATTTCAGCTGATGTGGTCAAGAAAATTATTTAAAACTAGAAAAACGCCTCGGCTTCGCCCGGGATGAGGTGGAGGGACAAAGGTATTAACAAAACAATACCCAAGATAGACTAGTTATTTAAATTAAAAAAGTGACTGTCGAGAGTTGAACTCGAGACCACCGGTATGTGAAGCAAATATATTAACCACTGGACTATACGGGACTTGTACACTGTAGCTGCTACAGCGCATGTGTGTCCACGCGCCCAGTCACTGACAACCAATCGCTGACACAGACACACACACACACCATTTCTGTTCTTATGCCCTCTGCCCAGGGCGGTGCTCCTTACGACAGAGGTCCCACTCCGGGTGCCTCCGAGCCTGAGTCGTCCGCCTTTTCCCCCATTCCGCGTCCCCCGTCCCAAACATCGCCCCAACTGCCGACCAAAGCGCACACGTTAATTCCGTTCAAATCCACAGCTTTTATAGCCCCCCCTCCTCCCCCACCCCGCTTATCTATGGACCGACGCTCTCTGACCAGAGGCGGTGGTGTTGGGAGGTGGAAAAACCCTGAGTCGCCAAAACCGTGGATTCACCCGCCTCAATACAAACCCATTGAACATCCGCGTTGCCCGTGCATCCTGCTAGCTGGCGCACCGCGAGCACGTGCATATATTAAAACCGCGTTGCGCGGGGCTCTCTCTGCGCTCTCGCCGGATGACCATAAAGTTATATTTGATATTGTAAAATCCAAATTCAATTAGCAGTTTGCCCGAAATGTGGCGATGGGCTAAGGGAGGGGGAGAGAGGTGGATTAACCTCGACGGCGCATGCGTGGGTCGTTTTGACGATCAAGTTCTCGGACGTTATGGTTGATGGTGGTGGTGGTGGTGGTGGGGTTTGTGTGGCTATTCGATCGTGCTCTCCGTTCCTCCTTACCGCCCCCTCCCACCAAACAAACTGATATGGCGCCCTGGGGGGCATTTCAGGGTTCCTCGTTTTCGCTTTCCAGGGCTATTCTCTGTTGTGTCTGGTCCGGTGGGCAATTATGGAAATATGGCAGAAGTCAGGTTTGGTTGTACGGGGACGCGCAGTGGGGATCCGCTCTACCTATTTCGAGGTTGCGTTCAGTGGTACAGTTGGCGTGGCACGGTGTGAGCGAGGCGGTGTTGCCGATTTGTAAACGTGTGTTTTAAATATCGGTATTAGGATTTGCCTGCTTTGTTACAGTATATGGGAACACTTTGAAGGCAGTGTTGGAACAATTCGGTTCATTCAATTGTTTGTCTCGTTTAAATATTAAAAATGGGTACAAATTTAATTTTTATTGGGAAAACAAATTGCTTATTGCGTTGTATAAATGTTGGTATCGAACGATTTCCATAAACATGAGGATTTTTTAACAACCCTGTACGGAGTTTGTTCTCGATAATGCAGATAAACTTTTTGGTTTTTATAAAGTCACTCCATATTTAAAATTCTGTTAACTGCATTGCATGTGTTGGATGTTTTTATTTGTAGATATTTATGGATGTTTTTATCGTAGTGCGAGTATATCTAGAATGCGAGTATTGTGTTAATGTTATTCCTTATCGTGTCTTGATAATTGGTAACCCTTTCAACAAAATTTAAATTAATTCGCCTATTTTCCTTTGCATCTCAAAAATTAGCTCGTACATATTCCATTGTATCTCAAAATGAGATGGCAGCTTATGGCAGAATTGAATGAGCAAAACAATTATTAAAAAATATATAAGGACAAATTGATACTACAATGGAAAATTAATAATTTAAAATAATTTAATTTTTTTTAGTTGTCTTTCAAGGGCTGATTGGAACCACAAGTTGGTAGATGTATCGCTCTGGTGATGCGTATTCTTAATTTGGCCTAACTTGCCTTTGCTGATATTATCTTCCAGTGACCTGAGCAAATATATATATTTTTTGGAACAAATTGGAACACATTTTTGGTATTGGTTTCGAGTCAAAAATCCAAGGTTGGCGAGCCAAGTTTACGAACTTATGTTAGACGCCTTGTTCGACTCGATATACGTGCCAAAACGGAAACCATCACCAATTTGCTGTGTAAGTTGCCATGCAGTCGTCTCTCCAACAAGGTTATCTTCGATTCCAAAAATGTAGGCGGCGAGAGCGAAAAGACCCTCCAGCATCCTGCTCATACGTCGCCCACCAGCAGCTGCACCTTTCTCATCTCGCAAGGAGGGGGTGGAGTCGCGCGAGCCACCAGTACACCCTCTCTCAACCATCTCCACTCCCACCTCCTCCAACCATAACCCTCTCGTTTCGCAGCCATTATCCCATCCTGCTCGAATTCTTTCTCGCTGCGTTCCTCTCACTCTTACCGCTAGGTGGACATTGGATAGCTTTCGGTTGTGGTAGCGGCCATTTTGAATATTTTGTTTAAATGTTTTATCGTGGAATCAGTTTCGTATATACAGTCTTGTTGGCCTACGGCTCTAAGTCGGCTCTAATGGCGGTCCCGGGATCGATTCCCGTCATTGGCTCTAGTTTATTTGATCCTGGGGTAATGGTGAAAATGTAGACATATTGTCATTGCAACACGAGGGGGTACATAATATCCTGTATTGATATTCACTACAGTGATCAGGAATAAAATTAATAAAAGGTATTTTGTGTTTTTAAGAATAAATTAATGCATAATTTATTTAATTGTGGATTTATTTCTTGCTGGAAGAACCTGCTGGAAGAAATTATTAAAAAAAAATTGAGCAAACTGATTAAAATCGTGTCTCAGAAAATCCTGTAGTGCACTAGGCGCTACGGTGATTATAAAAATAAAAAAGCGGAAGCCTAAATGATTAGGTGATTAAAAGCTCCCCAGCTATTTCTAAAGATTTCTTAACCCAAGATATAAGTTATTACATAGAATTCAACGTCTCGGACATAATTGAATATTAGAAAACCTGTCTTCGACCTGTCACAGTCGGTCCATCCCAAGTGCAATTATTCTGGGGTTTTACCTTTCTACTTTTTAGTCGTTTGATTTAATATACGCTGTGCCGAACCCATTTCTCTATTCGTCCAAGATATAAGATTTAAACGTTTTATTTTTCTGAGTGTCGGGGTAGTCGTTGAACGTAAACCAACGATTATTTCCAAGATGGCCGCTCATTCCCGAAAGCCAATGGCAAACCATACAATATCACCATGCTCTATATACAGTGAATATGGAGCGCAGCGTTTATATTAGACTAATGGGAGGTAACAATGGAACTCTAATAGGAGGAATTCTTTTCTGTCCCTTTCTCTCTGTCTCTCTGTATCCGTTCTTCTTATTCTCCTTTCTGTTGTGAATGGCATAATTTTCCATATATTAAACTATTCGGATTAATGGGAGGGAGGGGGGGATTGCTCCTATGAATGCCGTCGATGTCGTGCTCTCGGCTGGTTCTGCTGTTGTCTATGCAACGGTAGCGCAGACTTGTTTTGTTTGAACAGTTCATGTGGTGAAGTTTGAAGGAAAAAATGCTGGAGTTGGAGTAGCATGTTAGTTATTCCTCTGACTTTTAAAAATAACATTCTTGGCTACCTTATGAATGTCGAATTTTCGTTTGTTCGCACTTGTCTCTTTTATGCATGTGGTGATTCCTGTAACTAAGGTAATAATTTGTGTTTATAGATTTTTATCCGTTTAGGTCTATTGTATTTTCTTTTGATGATTTTTGTACTCTGTATAATTGAGTTATGTTAGGTCTCGTGTCTATGAAGAAAGCCAAGTTCATGGAATGTCTTTGAGGTACCATTTACACTTAGTATTATTTCACGTTTAGATTCTAGAAGGTGGCATCAACAAGTATTGATATACGATTAATATCAGTCCCCTGGGTATTACAAACTGGCGCGTGTGCCTGTTATCAAAACAGAATGACATTTCCATTGAGTAAAACGTGAAATGACCTTCAGTGTAAATAGTGCTTAGAAAATTCTGCTCTTAAATCCTGGTAGGTTTTCAAATCACTCTGGATTTGGCGTTTCAAGGGAAATGTTTTGCGACAATAAAAAACATTGTTGCGATTTTTTCTACAATCTAGTAGCATATTTGGTGATTTTCAGACTCGTGTACAAAAAAAAACATTTGTTAATTTTTTTCTGCCGCTGAACATGATTTTGCGTAACAGTCGTCTCTGATGGTTACGCAGCGTCGGTCTCACTGCCATAGGGATTAGGGGAATAGAAATCGATGCGGCCCGCCGATCGTCACCGGTTGGCCGACCCCCTAACCTCCTCCCGGCTCACGTCATAGAGCGAGCGAACGAAATTCTGGAGTGGGATGGAATCGTGTTGTGGTGTGGGTGTAAAAGGGGGTGAGGGAGGAGGGGGGCGTTTGGAAAAAGAGGAAATTCCCTCGTCAATTGACATTTGGCAGTCGCCCGTGTGTGCATGTGTACGAGCGCCTAGCTATTTGCATGTGCCGACGACGACGCACCGCGCGCGGCTTCTATAGAGCGCTGACTGGTGATTGAATTTGCATAATATTTCCTTAATCTTTCGTCGGCATTATAAGATATTGACACTTTAGGAATTTAGCCTATTCTGTTTGCCGACGTGCTCCCCTATATATATGCTGCTGGAACCGATCGACATATTTTATCTCTCCCGCCACCCCTTCTATTCACAACCTTAATCTACCCGCCCCCTCCCGACCCCCTTAACTCCTAGATCCCACCATAGCTTGCCAGTCAATGTATTACCAACTTGTTCTAGTCTGAATTGAAATGAGCTGGGTTTTTTGCGTGTGAGTTTCTACCGTTGTGTCTGTCAAAACGTTTGTGTGGAGCTTTTTTTTCTTTTTTTTTTTTTTTTTTTTTTTTTTGGAAAGAAAGGGTGACGTCGGAACTGAAATTGTTTTTTCGGAACGTTTAGGTGAACGGGTGGGCTGTTTCGCAAACGCTTCCTGGATGGAGATGGCAATGGTTTATTTAGTATCTGATGTCTTTGTCAGTCACTGTCCCGTATTAACCTATTTTGGATTGAAAACAACCCAAAAAATTATATTGTTATATGTGATTGGCGGCAAAAGTTTTTTGCTATAACGCGGATATATTCGTGAACAAATATAAGTTTCTACAATGAGTTATAATTTATTGAACAATGAATATTTGTACACCAAAATATTCATTTAAAAATCAATTGATTCGTATTTCGAAGAAAATTATAATTTATTTAATTTGCTATTTCGTTATTTGCATTAACTATGGATAACTATGGCCATTAACAATTTAATTTCGTCTATCGTCGTATAGATCTAGTCGGCGCTGTCAATCCCTAAATTAGCCAGCCACCACACTGACAAACAAACTGGCGTCTGTTTTCCACGTGCATATATGGCTTTTCCGTGTTCTTTTGGTGACTTTCAAGCCGAAATCTGATTGCGCCAGCGCCCCGAACAAACGCGACTAGCTCCGCAAGTCGGGGGGAATTTGTATTTTATATTAAATTTACGCGTTAATAAATTCTTGTCTGTTCGCACGTGTCACCTAGACCTAATAGTATTTTTTCGCATCCTTTCTTTAGAGGAGATGGTGATGCAGACGACGGGCGCGATTGGGTTAAGGGGACTCCGGAAAGGGGGCCGAGGTGTTGTGTTCAAAGGGGGTTGGTTGTAGGGAAGATGATTTTCTATTTATTCGTTCTCCGCGCTCGCCAACCTTATTTATGTGAAATCTAATAAAGATACGGGTGACAATGGGGTGGGGAGGGGGAGGGAAGACAGTCACACGCTTTATTAACATGCCATTGTACACTCGTTGGCGTAATCGCGCGCGTTTAAATTATTTAGGGAGCGTCGTTTAGTCCAACACCTTCCCCTCTCGCTTCGCAATGGACTCCAGCCATTATACTGCCGATGGAGGCTTTCGAATTTCGGAACAATTTTCAAGTCAATTTTGGCGTCTTCTATTGTGATTGTATTGTTAAATTTGAAGATATTCAAGTATTTGGCTGCTAGGAAATTAGAAATGGGGCCTTAGTAATTGCGTTTGAAACAGCAAAGAATTTCATTTTTGGGAAATGGGTTCCGCCATAGAAACTGGCAATAGAAAGGGCTCCTCAAGTCAAAAAGTTTGAGAACCTTTGTGTTACACTATTACATCGTGACCGTGAAGGATTATAATATTAGATATAGTTAATTTCTAAAACAGGGCAATAATAAAATTTAGTCAAAATTAAAATGGCTGGAAATAGTTTCTGTTATGTTTGTGTCATCGGAAATGTCTTTAAAAACGAGTGTGTGTTTCCAAGACATCTTGCTTTGCAGTCGCCGCTACATGGCGCTGATCTTTGCCATCAATCTTCCCTCCCACTCCCCTCTCTCTTCTTTACCATTCCTCCCCCACCCTTACCAAACCTTCTGAACCACGCGAACGTGAATATTGCCAAGCTTCGGTGGGAATTGGTGGCAAAGGCAAAGTGATTATTTTTGACAGCCATCTTGAATTTATCGGGCTATTAATATCCGCCAGGCGGCGCCAAAACTTCAGCACGCGCCAATGAGATGTAAGGCTAGACGGTAGTTGTTTTCTCCAACAACAGCATTTGCCTCTGCCAACAGTGACATAACCTATCCATCTGTTAACACAAAATAGGTACGTAGATTTGATCCAAACGCTGTCAATGCCCCTGGTGGCGCTTACCGGAAATAGTTATCCTTGGAGGAATCAATACTGCGTAATGTTGTTGGGCTTACGTGATTCTACCGCACTGCAACTCCTTGGCTTGCGCAAATATTTTTGCTGTGATGTTTATGGTGCCGACTAGTGTGTTTGGGAGTTCAAAGGGATTCGTGGCACGCTATAAACTGATTAAGCGAGTTGGTTGAACGGCGATAAGGTTTTAACTGTTAATGGTTGGAAACAGTCGTAACGATTACGCGTTCATAAACCATCAATTAATTTTATTTACCAATTATTGGTTTCGATTAGACTATTCGATTAGACTATTCGATATGCGCGTGCGTTTATTAGATGCTGGACAAAATGCAGTTATTAACTGATGTAAACTCGTGTCTATTTATTAATAGTATATTAGTATTTTTCCACAACTTTACAAATTCAATTTACCTATGTATTATAATAAAATTATGTTTTATATTAATATTTCCCTGTTACTGAATAACTTTTGTTCTTCGCTTATTCTAATATTCAATTCTCTTTGGTCTAAATAAAGGATTGAGTTGTCATTCGTTTATTTAATAATTTAATCCTCGTTAGTTTTTTAAGGGTTTGATCCTCCTTCGTATTTCATATGATTTAATCCTTATTCGATTATTTTCCATATAATCAGCGTATTGGAATTAACGCATTGGTCATATTGAAATGAATGAATGGAATGTCTGATAAAATGTATGTTGTAGCGGTGAAACAAATATCAAGTCGAATTTAATTGCTTCAGTAGTGTACTGGCCAAAGTCCTCGAACGATAAGTCTACCAGCATACAGCTCAAAAATTCGATTTTAGCAATAAATATTTTATCGGGAGGTAGTTCGGGTTTTCGCGCTAGCCACACACACGTTGGGATATTGAAATGAAATTTTGTTCCGTTAACGACGAAAAATGGAGCTGCATTCCTGGCATCGTTTCTCCCCTTCTTCTTGAGACTTTTTTATTCGTTTTTTTTTGTGCACTGTGGGCTTGTAAAATACGTTGTTGTGGATGTTGTACTCGTACGTAGTGCTGTTGTGTGTCCGGTGACCGTAGTGCTGGCGCAATATTCGATACCCATAAATCAATCGATCTCCGAACCTATATCCAATTTACGATGACTAGGCTCTCCGAGCATACGCGTACATTGTCGACCGTCGCCATTGGGTGTGAAGTCAAGTCTGGTTTACGCGGAAACAGTCTTACGAGACATTCTATAGTGTTGTTTTTCGCACCAGATTTTATGACTGGGTGTTTTCCGTACTGGCAGGGAATTATTTCGAAACGATGCGGGGAAAATTAAAGCGAGTGGCCGATGCCACTTCCCGTCGCGTGTAATACGACGCTGCGGGCGCTCGATGCTGTGTAGGCAGCATGAACTTGTCCGCTGATTGCCGGACGTTTTCAAAATAGCCTTCGTTGTGTTCTATTTTTAATCACACTTCGACTTTTGCTCTAACTTTAGGGATTGTTTATGTGAATTAATGGAAACCTGGGAAAACTATTTATGTCAGTTGTGTGGTTTCATAATCAGTTTTTTATTTGATTGCGTAGCTCACTGGTAATATTTACTGGTATATCACGGTTCCCAACACAGCATGGACGTTTTTTCCTAACTTCTTTTCTTTTTTCCTTACTTGATTTTGATTATAATCGTCCTATCTCGTACATCCTAAACGTTGTCACTGTTATGATTCCACTGGTCTGCATTTTGGAGAACAAGTTGCCAGTCACACAGTTTAGTTCCACCGTCTGCCGCCGCTCGTAAAAAGGGCGCCACGAGAGCTCATGCGACGGACTGCGTCTGGTCTATCGTTGCCGCCGTTGGTGGACGATAGGAGGGGAGAAGGGGTCAGCGCCTGTCCGCTCCATTGACCACGCAAGAGAGCCGCGCTCGAAAAGAGAGAGAAAGATATGGAGAGAGTCGGACCGACAGAATCATTGTTCTCAACTCGCAGAACCCCGGCTCCATAAATTGTTGTCTCTTGATTTCGTTTTAAGATTCAGTTTCCGCGATCAGTGGTCATCATTCTTGTGCCGACCACGCTTTGAAGTGGGGGTGGTTAGGGGTGGGGTGTGGTGGGGGTTGATTGAAGGGGGTCTTTCTGTGAGTTAGCATTGGGGGGTTGTCATTTCGCATGCATGTCCCTGCTCCGTTGATGAGAGGGAAGTGGGGGTGGTTACGAATCACCCCATAGGGTGGTACGATTCGCCCGTAAGGTGGTTTTAAATCACCCTGAACCCACCGCCTCATCGATTTGTGGAGCGGCGACTGATGGTCGTGGTTCGCGGCGTTGACGCGTAACGGCGCTCGCATCGCTGGTCAGCGGCGTGCGGCGTATCTGTCTGGGGTTTTGGACCTGGATGGAGGGGGGGGGTCGAGGGAGGATGGTCCTCACAAGTTATATGCTTGTTTCCGATTTTAAACGGCTGTGATATGGTATAACCCAACCCCTTCTGTCGTAACATTTTTACTTGTCCGCTTACAATGGGAATACAGAGAATATGTTTGGAAAGATTTCAAATTTTGTTAATCAAATTTGAGTTAATTCTCACACCGTTGTTCAATGTTTTATTTAACCAAATTCTGAGCATGCTATTTTGGTTGCTGGTGAGTTAATACCCGCTAGGTTGAAGAGATCGGATATTTCATCGGACAAATTTAGATTTTAATTTTTACACCTTTTTTAATGTACGGGTGACCACGTGACGTCAAAAAATAAGACTTTTCTTTTGCTCCTACCACTTTATAATCCAATAACTCTAGCCATTCGGCGATCTTTAAAAGCGCCAGTTACACATGACTACATCATTGACCAGACGCGCCTGTGTATCCGAATCAAACGATGTTATTGCCAATAGATTTAGCGAAATGTTTTTTGCTATTGGCAGCGACAAAGATTTTTACCGATACCTAACTCCTCATAGATATAGTTTGAGCATCCAGTGATGTTTCTATCTGTACAGGTGGCTCCTACTTTCGTTCATGTCCGATCGTAGGTGTCGATGCGCCTCCAATCATGCGTAGTGTGTTTTAGCACCGCTAGGGGGGCTACAAACGGAACCACCGAGAGGTATAACCGTGGGTTCCTCACGGTGGAACCGTTACAACTCTCCTCCACGTCGCCACTTCACTCGGTATCGGCCACCGGCTTGTTTGTTCGGAAGCTGCTGTGTCGCGTTCAAAAATTGATATTTTCGATAGATTTTTTTTTTATTCTTGTCTAGAGGAGTGTTTTTTTTTTTCTTTTCTTCTTTTTCTTCCACTTTTTGACGCAAGTCAGAAGGGGGGGGGGGAAAGGATGGGTAAACAGAAAATAGAACCATAAAGTATGAAATCCCGGTGAAACGTACATACCACTTCCCCACCTATCCGCATCGCCAGACCGCCTTCCATCCTTCTCCCCAACCATCTTCCATTCCTCACCTTATCAATTCGAGCTTGTTGTGGAGTTTGCCGATGCGTTAGTCGGGGCTTATTGGCTGTCTGGTTAGGAGGCAGTTTCCTATCTGTGGTTCGCAGTTGTTCATTGGGGTTTTAAATGCGTACCGGTACAAATAACTTTCAAATATTTACCGTTAATTTTCCAAAGCAAATAAACGGTGAGTTCGATTGGATGAAGATAAGGGGCATATTTTAGAAAATGTACAAATTCGAGTCTTTTTAGAAAAAATAAGCTAAAAATGGTTTTAAAAATAACAACTAAAAGCAGCATTATTTAAAAAATATTCTTAAACTTTTTTATCTCTTTGTAAGAGCGCGAATATTAAAAATTTACCATTTTCTTCATGCTTGTATTGCTCCTATCTGCGCTGTGCCACCTAGGGAGCAGCTTGAAAAGCTCAATGTGGGAACCCACTGTTGAAAAATAACACATTGAAAGCGCCAAAGACTTTCGATTTGTGTAGTTTTAAAAATTTGCCGAATCACTGGGTTTGGAATCCCTGACCTATCCCCATTTAGTGTCACGGTTTGAGAATCCCCGACAGGTTCTCATCTTAAGTGCTGCTGCTGCTGCTCCCCCAATCCCATCCTCCCATCGGCTGGCCAGCCGGCCGACCCAGGCTGCCGTGATGTACGAGCCAAAAGAAAATATTGGACAGGCGATCGCCCACTTCTGGGAAAGTGCTTTCGTCTTGGTGTTGGTGCGCGTGATGGTCATTCTCTTGAACACACACACATCTATATGCATGATTGTGCTATCCACAATGGCCGCCTCTTGTTTGTATGCTCCAACTGTATAGACACGTGGAGCAACGAAATGTAACTGTAGAATCCGGACGCTCATTTCCATGTCGAGACTCACGATCGTCAACATCGAGGTTATGGACTGTGTCACGAATATGATTACAAATTATTATTATTGTTACAAATTTTTGGTCCTTTCACGAGGGTCTATATTTAATATTATCTTATGAGTCTCTCGAAATTGTAACTAGGATATATGAGTTCAGTGAACTAGCAGAAATCATTGTGGTTTTAAGGTGCTACTACTGCTCGTTGACTTGACTGCTCGTTGATGGCATCAGCAATGGCTGATGCCTTCAACAACTGCTAGTTCCCTGAACTCATATAGCCTAGTTTGATATACAGACCTTGTTAATTGGTTTCGAGCTTTGGAAAGATCTTTGGAAAAAAAAAGTATTAGTTTTGTTCGTAAAATGGCGGCGATTAATACTTGTTCAATGAAATCTCTGATATGATTCGAGATGGGCCTGGTTTTGTAGTTTGAAAATTATATTCAATTGACTGATGGAAATATTGGCTCCTGTCGGCACTCTAGTAGCTGATGTCTTTGGCTAGACGGGATGACGAACGTGCAACAATTCACTTGAACGCCGGTTGGCGGTTCTTTGGAAATGCAAGTTTGAATAGGCCTTTCTTGTCCACTTGATACGCCAGATTAGGGAGAACTGAGGGAGTGGGGGGGATTTGGGGTTGGGAGAGGGTTGTCTGCTCTCGAATTGAATTTATTCCGCTGTGTGCGAACACACAAATATCGAAGTGGAGAGTTTTAGGTTCATAGGGATTGGCAAGTCGATTACTGGACTGCCCGGTAACGCAATTACTGAAATCGTATTTTGGAATGGGACCCGGGTCACCCCCCGCTTTACGCGAATGCCGGCAGTGGTTGCCATCATGAAGGGGAGGACGGCTCTGCGCGGCGAGTTTGGGCGCGCTTTACCGCCAGAGTTCGCTGTAAATTATTTTTTTATTTTTAGAAAATTATACTGACATAAACGAATTCTTGTTGGGGGACTAAGCAGTCGAAAATGTCAAAATGTGTACTTAATTGTAAAGTGGATAATTTAAAACATGGACTGTTACAGGCTTGGACCTAAACAGTCGTCTTTTAAAAATAGGGCGAATATGTCGAAAAAATATATAGTCGAAAATGTCAAAATGTGTCCTTAATTGTAAAGTGGATAATTTAAAACATGGACTGTTACAGGCTTGGACCTAAACTGTCGTCTTTTAAAAATAGGGCTGGGGATGCTACGAGCAAAACGACAATGAGCCGAGATTGATTAAAAAAAATTTAAATTTTTATTTCTAATTAAGATTTTATCTCTAATTTATGGGTAAACTCTAACGTGCTTGAGCTGGGTGCGTTTAGACATAGATTTTCTCGTAATAATTTTTTCCGTTCGTGCTTTTTCGAATAGTTTTGTCCATCTCAAATGTACTTGTTTTCAAATGTGATGAAGAGATGGTGCGTTTGGCTTTCGGCCACGTCATCTGTATTTTCTGACATCACCCTACAATCTCAAAGGCCCAATTAGCTCAACTGCTATAGCACCACAAACAAAATATCGAGTTTAAAAAAAAATCAGCTAAAACGTGTTTATTAGTAACTGACGAATCGGAGTCTAAAATTCGTTCGTTTTCGGAGGCGACCTTAAATTCGGAGCTTCGTGTCTCGGCAGCCTTTTTTTATCGGCTGACGGCGTATAGGCACGCGCGTGCTAGCCCGCCAACACACCGCCATGACATCGTCGCATTTAAATTCATTGTCGAATGTTTACATTGTGTGACTTGGAACGATACCGGGCATCATCATCTCTTTCTCTCGCGGCCATTCTCTGACGCCGTCATCCGATAACCCTTTCCACACAACCCAGTCTCTCTTTCGCAACCAACCTCCACCTCCCCCGCGTTGCTATTCCCCCTTTCCCCTGCTCTTCCCATCAACCGTTGCGCCGATTCCAGCCTCCGCGCCATCCCGCCATCCCCCCACCTCTCCTACAAAGTCAGCCGACATTTCTCCCGCCGCTTTTCCACTTCTCCAGTCCATTATTATTCGCACGCGCGGCACTGCACGTGGAGCTCGGCCACCATCAGCCAATCGGGTGCGTTTGGCCGATTGGTGGTCCCGTGCTGCCATCTAGTGGCCGCCAATACAATCTTAATCAGTGTACAGTTCACTGTATGTTCTGTTTGAAGAGAAAATGATAAGCCGGTGTTATGATCATAATTAGAACCCAATAATATTTGCCGAAATAGTTATTGGCATAATAATATTTGCAAATAAAATATTATTTGCATGATAACATTTGTCTGATAATCACAAATAGTGGACGATGTTTGGAAGTTTGATGAATATTTGTCTGATTTTCATTAAATTCACCAGTTCAAAATGCATCCATTGATTTATTTTGCTGATCACTAATGAATATCGTTACCAGAGTTTCTAGCGCACTTTCACCAATACTTGGGCATGGAATAAACAAGGGATTGCGTCTGGAATCGAACCCGGGAACGCAGCATAACAGGCGATTGAGAAATATCGACTGAACTGCAAATCTTCTGGATCATTAATTTTCTGAGGTTTTTGGAGCTTTAATTTTATTTCATAATAAAAATATGAGATAATTACGAATTAATAAAATAACTACAAATCTTCTGGATCATTAATTTTCTGAGGTTTTTGGAGCTTTAATTTTATTTCATAATTAAAATATGAGATAATTGAATTTAGGAGCCGTTTTAGAAACAAATTGGCAACAAAGGCAACTTTAAAAGTTACAGTATCGTCTCCTAAATGGTGTAGTTTACATTTTACCTCATATTAATTAAAATGTGGTATTTATGTTTACAAATCCACTTTTTGTTAGCGGCTGTCCGACATTGTGTTATCACATGACACGGAGTATTGACGGTTTAAAAATTCCGTTCTTGACTTGAATCAAGCTTGGTGTTGGACGACGTTTTAGGCGACGAAGAAGTAGGGTGCTGGGGAGGCGTTTAGAGAGGGATGAGGTTATATGGATCCTTCATTCCCTCATCCCCCACATCCACTCCCCTGCTTGTCCTGCTCCTTGCTACCAAACGGCTCACTTAATTAGACAGGAGGCATTGCTTCCGCGAGTGCAAAGCAACATTTGAATTTCAAATGAAATTTGTTGATGGCTGGTTGCTGTTGTTGCCGCCTCCTGCTTTGCTTCTTCTTGCTTTCGACGCCATCGTTGGTGACGCCGCCGGTGGCCGACGTGTGACGCTGTCGTCGCCATGCTGGTTGCGTTAACTCTTTTGGGGCTGAAGGCAATCCCTTGAATACATACAGTCGGGCCCAAAACAAAATTATTTTCGTTTGTTATCTAGTTATCTAGAATCTGTTCCCTAGCATTACATTCTGAACTAGTCAGAGCTAATGACTCAAAATTGTATCAAGACAAACTCGAAATGACGTCACAAAATTACTTTTACTGACCTTTAGCTGGTTTAATTCTCGACCGAGATCTCCGATATTTTTCAAGCGAGATCAATTCGTGCACACGTCTTCCTAAGGAACGGAAAACAAATAAACCCGTGCCAGTTCGGTGTCAGGTACTCGTCCTATATCCATACCTATGTCGGAAGCCAAGGTTAAACCAAATTACCAAGGCGTACCCTGAGGGGGCTTTGAGCCGAATACGTTGGTAAGCCTCCTTTAGAATCAGCACAAAAATATATATGTCAAGTTAGTGCTTGAATATGCCACGATGGCATTTTATCGCAGGGGTTGAGCGCGTTAACTGGCTTTTCATGCCGAAATGTGAGCTCGATTTGCGGCATGAAAAGTTACCTCGTACGGTGAACGAGTGCGGCGAATTGGTCGCGCATGCCGCGATGGCGATCGAATTCGGCCGCATCGGCTGATCCCAATTCGCGGAGCCGCACATGCCCTTTAATTTTTCACTTGGAGGGTACCAAATCGACCTGGTATATGTAATGTAGCTTATGTATGTCAATGACCGTGACGTCACTGACCAACCTCGTGGCAAATGGTCGGGATGGAGCCAGTAGACGTGGAAGCTATTTATGTCCGCGTTGAAAAATCTGCAACGCCGAGAAACCGTGCCCAACCATCCGGTTTCATATATATTTTTTTAATTCTACTGTATTTTCCGTCTGGCTCGCTCGTGCGGTGTTGACTGCGGGACCGAGACCGGCCATTCGAGATGGGGAGGAGGGGGGCGGACCGTCACTTTTATTCAGGACAGAGTTATCCAATCAAGATCTGAGGTTTAATGGCAAACTTACATGCATTTCGAGTATGTTAGTTTTTTAGAAACTTGAATTATGTATTGTATACCAACAATATATTACATTGTAAAATTGTGGCGATATCTAAAGGTAATGATAGGAGTTTTATTCCAACATTTAATTTAGTCAAGCTCAATGGACAGACATGGTGATTTTGTTTCTGTTTTCTGACTCGCTCGAACTCGACGTAACACTTTAAATGTCTTTCGTTCATAGCTAAACCTCTGGGGAAAAAAACAGTTATTTTTATTTTGCGTTTCAGATTTAATCTGGTCGTGTGTTCTGTTTTGTTTTTGCAGAATATTACAAGTTGTAATTTATTTTCGTATTCTGATTTACGTGGCCGTTGAGGTATATTATATTTTATTATTGCAGAATATTTGTGTTAATATTTCATTTTATACACCGACGAAGAAGGCGTCACAGCCGAAAGCTTATGTATTTGTTTCCTATTGTCTTTCCAGTTGCATATTTTGAGTTGTAGAATTTTATTTCAAAATTTTTATCTGTATAATTTTATTTTAGCCATTTTATTTGAATAATTTTATCTGAATAATTTTACTTGTTTACTAAAAATATTTGTATAATTCGATCGTACAGAACACATTGCCACTTTTTCTGCCTCTCCATTACATTTATTACATCTGGTAAATTGTTGAATACCATCTTTAGCCAGTCCCAGTACGCCCCTCCAGCATCGGTCGGCCTTGCCGCTTATTTTGCCGGTGCTAGGCAGCGCAAACTCAGCCGAAAATCCCCGTCTCTCCCCCTCCCAACCTTCCGTCTACCCGATGGTTGTATTGTAGTCGTGTTGTTTACGGGGTGGGGTTTCTCCATGCCCGTTCACGCGTGATCTGTTGTGTGGCTGCTGGACCACCACCAGTCAGTGTTCGCATGTTTTAGAAATTTAAAATCGTCCTTCTCCCTCTCTCCCTGTGTCTCCTGTCCTCGAACGCGATTCTGCCTCGCCTGGATGCGACCCTGGATGCCCTCTCTAGTCTTCCCCGTTCTTGGCGGCATTGTTGTGCCAGCCATTATAGCGTGCAGTGGTGCCAGATAACGCAGTCCCCGACTCTTGTGTGTTTTTCGCCGATATTTCTATTCCTTTGTGTTTTAGCCACCAATTATTATATTTACGAGTAATCTGATGGAATTCGGGAAAAGAAAAACAAAAGTTTTCACTTCGCAGTTTAGTTTGTGTCTAGTTGGTTTTGGTCGAGAGCTTTTTTAATTATGAATTGTACATGCTTAAATTCGAATGTTTAGGAACCCTAAAAACACAGTGAGGAGGTCCCCATAAGGAAAAATCGCCGAACCGAAACAATGAAGGTGGCAATTACCGTTAAGATTTTTTTTTTTTTTTTTTTTAAATCACCGTAGCGCCTAGTGCACTACAGGATTACTGCACCCTCGAATCTCTATAG
>JAUJYS010000497.1:0-22819 GCA_033995665.1 Melogona broelemanni
TGTTTTTATTAAAAACATCAATATTACAAGAAGTTGCCGTTTCCCAATCTTCTTTGGTCGGAGATTAACATTCATCTTTAAGCTATCTATGTTTCTACGCATACATAAGTTTGGACTGGCTAAAGCGCTCTCACAAACTACAAAAGCTACAAACTTCCCAACAAATGATGAAAACGCTAATCTAAAGCGCTCCGACTACCTACTTTATTTTTTTGTAAGGAGGGGCTGGTTGGTGGACATTTCAAATTATAATGGAAAACTTGGATCACCCTATAGACTGAAGGAAACATTTAAAAATAACTATAAAAAAATGTGCTTTTCGTCTAGGCGTGGGCCTCAAGAGGATGCGGGCGAAGGAAGACCAACATCCACACTTGCATTCCCCACAAAACAAACAGCAGCAGCAGCAAAGGCTCACCTAGCAAGTTAATAAATTAGGCCCGGCTTTGGAGAAACACTGAGAACAGTCGGCGGTTAACAAACACGTCTCGCACTTACATTAATCAAGGTGAAGGCAATCCTTTTCTCGGTATATTGAATGTGGCAGACCAAACAATGTCATATTGTTTATAGGGTCGGACGTAATTTACCTAATCGTAACCGTGTTAGACGGAAAAACAGTCAAAAACAGTGACGATAATTTACTGCCCAAGTCCTTGTTTGTTTCATTGGAACAGTGAGGCCATTCGTTAATAACCTTGCGGGTATCAGGGTTTAATGCTCAACAACCGAGTACAAAACCGTCGATACACAATAACCGACACCATACGCTAGAGTTGTATCTGAACGGCCATCTGTATTTTGACACAATTATCGAACAATTTTGCTGTAACACAATTTTCGTAAGATATGTTTTACAGAGCAGATCGATTTTTCTAACCTCTTTAAACGAAGCTTTAACAGACGAAGCAGTTTTAAAAGGTATAAAAGGTAAGGGTAAAAATTAAAAAAAAAATTGGAAGGAGCACAGAAACGCAAAAAACCCCAGCAATTATTAGGGTCAAACAGCATGCTGCATAGAAATATGCGAAATTGATTGGAAATCTATTGAAAAAAATTATAATATTTCCTCAGTCAAAATTAATTGGAAATCTTCAAAAATTTAAAATATCTCATCATTTGGAACAATAATTTGGTAATGATTATACGCTAAGAAATACAAGATAATTTTACATAATAAATAAGCTGACCAATTCATGGCCTAAACCATGTTTATCAAAAAATCACTCATTTGACAATGAACTAACAAAAACAATTGCAATTTTCACAACAGGATAAAATAATGAAAGACTTACCGATCAGTTGTGGTAAAAAAATCCAATTGGAAAGTCGTGAGAGAATGGTTAGGCAGTAAAACTACGTAAACAATCTCCGGAATATTTCGAAATTTGTCACTGGTGCACGTTTCAACAATATCGTAGCTCAAAACCAGACAAGATTCTGTAGCATTTATCCGATCCGACTCGCAAGCGAGTGACACGATTCATCATTATATGGCGAGGGATCGACGAATAATCTCAACCCACCGACCATTTTCATCATGACGAACGAACAAACGTCATCAACATTTGTAATCGGTCACGTCTAAACAAGGGTTACCTGGGGTCGCGAGGATTGCCGACACTGCTCGGTACACGGTCCCGTTACTGTACCGGCAGACTAAACAATCCAACATGTTTTCCTTCACGAACATCGACTTGGTAGTATTTCTTCACCGTAAAAGCACAGATGCCGTTTTTGCGCTTTGAATATCGCAGAACATTCGAGTTGGTCAGCGTGGCTTCCTAAAGCGATTGAAAAATCATTGTGCCAACCGAAGCCCGCAAATAGCCAAGGGCCATTTAGCCACTGTCACACTGGTAACGCTTCCACACGCGTCAGAAGAATCACAGTTCACTTCAATTAAACGCTCTTGATATGCGTATAGGTTATTGACACAGTGCACCAACATCGATTTTTTTTATATCGATACAATAATCGATTATTTTAAGCCATCATGGCATAAACACTGACTACACAAGACTGCATAAGTCCAATACGTTTTCCGCCGGATGTAGTACGTCTGGGCATTTACACCAGAGCTGATTGACATTTATTTGTGTGTTCTCTATGTCGTTTTGGGCCTCCTAGTTGGGATAGATTTAGTCCATGGAGTCCACCGTACATTTAGAACCACACGCATCTCTTATCAAAAATCGACGAACATTTCAACCGTCAGGCAACACGCACTATTTTTTTTCCCTACATCGCAGAGTAGTATCTATAACTGAAGTCGTTCATTACACCAAAAACTATTCCGACCACTTCCGATAAAATCGAACGTGCATTAGAAGGGACGCCCTGAAAATAAACGAGATTCCGGGAAAATCGCACGAGGCCTGGCTCGCAGACCGTATATAGAGGGCGCTCTTCAATTATACGTCTGGGCTCAACAATATGGGCGCAAAGTGGAACAAATGGCCGATGGTGGTACTGCGGCCAATTTCCAGGTAGTCCGGCACTATAATATACGGCAGCCGTAGAGGGCGACGAAAGTGTATAAAGAGCGCAGTTTCCCTCAGGTTCGAGGCGGACTAGGAAAAAAACACCACCGCGCGGGAGGCGGGAGGGAAAGAAATTGGTGATCGACAAGACTCATATGAGAGACCGCGCCGCGCATCATCGTCATGATGCGGGTTAACCGCCGGGGCGCGTTGGACAATGCACCGGTCGTCGGTAGTTGGACGCTGCGGGCAGGTAACGTGTATTGATGCACGCGCGCCCGAGACGTCGGCACTCGCGGTCCCCGTCTCTTGTCTGTGCCTGACGCGCGGGGTTCCGAGGCGGGGATCCCCGCGTCCGGTGATGGGACGGGGACGAGGGAGACGCGGGCAAAAACCATTAGCCGCCGCAGCATGCAACGCCCACGGCGTGCCCCTAAACACCGGCCATTAGCGGTGGTTTGCCAACTGGTGGGACGGTGTCGAAAGAGTTCATCGGAATCCACGGGGGGGAGATTCCTGCTTTTGTTCTGTAAAACGCTTTGTTTTCTTTAGAATCACTGTTATGGATATCACTACAGTAGGGTTTCTATCCCTCTTACCAGAATCGTACCCCTGATTAGAATAAAAGAGAGTCAGCGTCGGGTATCGAACCCGGGACCGCCGCACCACTGCCGATGGCAATACCGACTGGACTACAACGAATCTTTGCAATGAGAGTAAGACCGTACGTGTATATTGGACTATATTCCGTATTGAAATAAATTTATTTTACGAAAATAATAAATGGAAAGCTCTACTTGGTAAGTCACGGTCTTATTACCTGTGCCATGGTTTGGTTCGAGCTTCTCTAAAATGTCTACCATATTGCCTTTAATTTTGTGCGGCCTCCGTGGTTCAGTCGCTATGGTCATAGACTACTAAGCGGGTGGTCCCGGGTTCGATTCCCGGCGCAGGCTTTCGTTTATTCGATTCTGTGGTACTGGAATGTGCCCCTCATATATCGCCACAGCGACGCGAGGAGTACAATAACCTCCTGTAGTGTTATTCACTACAGTGATCCGGAATAAAATAAAAAAAATTACTGGTGGCACTGTCCTAACAACGTATCTTATGCCTAGTAAAACGAACGTCATCGTCTGGTGGGAACACAAACACCAAAAATGCACGATGAAAAACGATGGGTTATTACAAAAATAATATGGCGACCAGCGGTAAATATCCAGTAGGTAGGTGAACAGACAGTTTCGAACTTACAATTATATGATCTCTATCGCCAGATGCTCGAACCACAAGAGCATATGGAATTTTTCAAAAATTAAATTCGCATACTTTTTCGCCACTTAATAACTTAGGTTGGCATTGTAGGAAATTCGAGCGCAGAGTGCCGAACGAAGCCTACAAATACCACGCAATAAATCTAACACGATCGACTCACAGGTGTGCACGAGATGCTCACAACGGCGCTGACTACATTTTCTTAAAAGCCGCTCTTTGATCAATCCACCACCAAAAAGCCTTTTCGAAGTTGCTCATTTGACAATATGTAATCGTGATTGTAAAATGAGTTGTGTTTCGCCTTGTAAATATTGGCGCTGAGCAAATCATTTTAGAAGACCAAAGTTCGCGAATCTCCGTGCAAGGGCACATCGCAGAGCAGAAGCCAAGGTAAGAAAAAGAAAAAGAGAGAGAGAGAGAGAGAGAGCGGGATCTTGAGAGTTGCGAGAGGTGATCATAAAAATTGCGGGCCGCCGCCTCCTTCGATGGCCGCCGAGCACGGGACCAGCGACGCCAAAGTGACTCCACTCCGAAAAACAAGCGATTACTGCGATAATAATGGCTTGGCCAGTTCAGTACCTCGTAGTAAGGGCGAGGGGAGGGGGTGGTGGGGAAATTTGGGAGAGAGGTGGGTGGGTGTGGGGAAGGGGCGCACATCAAGCCAACACCCCGCTGCAGACCATCAAATGGCTGGCCGGCGGCATCACATTTGTGGGCATGATTTGCGCCTGATCAGGTTTATATCGACTGGGAGCTGAGAAAAACAAACACAGAAAAAAATACATCGCGATTTTTGTATTTGATTACGCAACACATTGCCATAAAATTTGTTTATATGATCCGATTATAGCAGCGCCGTTTTTTCAGACCCATGAACCAGCTTCGTCCTCTAAAATAGCATGATTATTGTTACTGATGATGCATCAATTTTTTTTACATATTATTATACATACATTTCATAAAAAAAATTCTAATTTTTTTGACACATCAAGTTTCTACATCAATGATTTTAGGTAGCATTGTAAACGTGTGTAGAAAGGTCCAACTGGATAAAGTCGCTATTGGCAATACGCCATTGCTGCCGCCAGCCAATCAGTAGACTCGGTTGCATTATTATTATGTTATTTTGTTGTTGCCAACGCCACATAGCAGCAGCAGCAGTTGGAAACTACCACCATTCGAGGCAAGTGTTAACCGGACGTGATTCATCTATAAAAACTTGATCACCTGCATTCCGATATCGGAAATGTCTAGCTAGCGATTGATCACTTCTGATCGTGATGTACGTTACAGTCGACTCACTGGCGCAGTATCCAAAGAGATGTAAAGTCGGAGCACCGACTCCGATCTGGGTTTCATTTAAATGGGTGACCATATCTCGCAGAAGCACTTTGTTTCTGGAATCATGAAACTACCGACCCATAGATTAAATCGCAGCGATATTGGTATTTATTTTTCAAAAATCGCATTCAGGCAATGAGAAGCCTGATTGACAAATAAAAAAATGAGTGGCATTGCTTAAATTCTCGAATTACTGTAATTGGAATATTAAATACACATATGATTTGGTGCAATAAAATATAACGACATTAACAAAGGAAAGGGCCAGCTCCCTAGCTCTTTAATGGTAGCTGGTCTTTCTCTGCTATCAGTATCGGCATATCGAATTAAAAAACCAATTGCATGAGCTGTTTGGCGGACAACTCCGGTGCAACATAAACGAAACTAGAAACAGCTTAAAATTAATGCCCATTCTCCTACTCCTCAACCTTGGACCGAGGCACAACAGGTGAACAACGGAACGTAGCTCACGGTGGATGCACACGTTCGCAAACAAACATTAAAAAAAGGAAATGGTGTTGTTGCTCAGAGACTGGTGGATGCTGTGATGCAGGTTCGTGGTGAGGAGGAGATGGTGAATACGAAAAAAAATGTATAAAAACGTGGACATTCTCAACTCGCCCAGTCGCAGAGTTTGAATTGGATTTTTATTGGTCTGTTGTTAAGAGCTGGTAGACGGTAAATAAATATCGATGTTTATTTTGTGGGGACTTTTTTATGCTTCAGGTTTTCGGTCGACCCGACGGACAGACCACCACCGATTTTTATACACGCGATTTATATTCTTTCGAAATTCCTGTATCTACGAGAAAAGGTTTCGGTGATAGTGCGATAACGAAAAATCCTAAATATCATATTGTACTAATAGTGTTAATATTTATTTATGGTTGATTGCTTCTTAATATTTTGTCGCCTTAATGTGCATATTTCAACGCCGAGCTCTTTTTTTTTATCAACCTTTAAATAGTGTTCAGTATGCTGATTTTTTAAAACTTAAAATTTGTTATGTGTACGATCCGTCTAGCCCAGTCGGTATTGCATTCGACCGCGATGGGGGCGGTCCCGGGTTCAATTCCTAGCGCGGGCTCTTGTTTACAGAGTATTCTGTTTTCGATCCCGAGGTACTGGTGAAAATGTGCCATTTGTGCATATTGCAAGCAACACAAAGCAACACGAAGGGTACTGAATCTCCTGTAGTGATATTCACTACAGTGAGGGGAATTTCCACAATAAAAAATTAGCATCTTAATGAACAAGGAAACTACATTTTATTTCTTATCGTTCAACTTCGTTATTCCGATCGTCTTGCGCTCAACGCTGTGCATGAAAAAAATTTAATATTTAGTGCTTTATTAACAAACTCATTAACACAAAATCATTGCATAAAAATCATCAACATTTAAAAACACAGAATGTATCGGAGCAAAAGTGGATCGTAATAAGTAGCCAAATCGTCCATTTCACATTGGCCCGAGACAACCATTTTGGCGGACAGAAACACTAATTGTTTAATAAATATAGCTGTGATCCGACTTAAGGAGGAGAGGGGAGGGCGGGGAGATACCTTCGCAAGAACACATCGCATCCAACTAATGCGGCGAACCCCTCCGCAACAACAAAAACTATATCTTTTAGTGTCGTCCGAAAATTGGCTGTGGGCGGGCACCAGCGCTCTCGCAGACGCCTTCATCCACCGCCGCATTCCGACTCTCGTCAGCGGCGTTGGGCAGTTGGCAAAAAGTAAAAATTATATAGTTCTTTTTATTCTAATCCTCATACAAACCACGCCGCCGCCAGCCGTCGCCATCTTCATCGCCAAATGCTAGCGGGTCAACACCGCCATTGCGTCAGCGTTGGTGGCGTCTTTATTGTATCGGTCGGGTCCGGGTCTCTCTGCGGCATGCGGGCAGGTGCTACGGCTTTTGGGATAGCGTCGGTAACCAAAGAAATAGACGCGATAGAGACCAGTCACGATTTTATGATTGACAATCGTAATTGCTGTGTTGCGAGTTACCGCATAAACAACTGGCGCCATCTGATGTTGAGACAACAGAGCTCAATGTTTTATGAATTGAATAAATGTTATCTTAGTTATCGGATACTGTTTTCTTTTTAATAAAATGCAAGAAGTGTGCGTCGATGCGTCGACCTTCAGTTTAAAAAAAAAATCAGACTTAATCAGAGAATACAATACTGAAATCCGAACATCGTCAAGAAGAACAACGGTAAGTTGACCCCGCGGAAACTTAATTCGTGAGACTAGTCCGCTCCCTCACGAATTAAGTTTCCGCGAATTCAACTAACCGCTCTTTTAGGTCTGTTCTACGTAAAAACTTTTTCTTTGCAAATCACTTTAAATTAAACATACATGCCTACCATTGTGTCGTCTTCATTTTACAATCTCAGTCATCGTTACTCGCTCGCTTCGGCGATCTCACATTTTCCCTCGTACTCGCACATACTGTGGATTGTATGTCAGGTGACTAGATTCACGTAAGCCACCAAACACGTCTCAAAAATGGTGTCCCGCTTCTTGTTTCCCATGCGGTGCGGATGACCCGCACGAACGTCCAAGCAAGTCGGGTCAGAGCACCCGGGCACGCAAAGGCGCCACCAGTCTACACAGCAACACACACAACATCCACCTTTTGCCTTTGTTCGGGTTTTTCTGGCCCGCCACCATTTTTGCGAGGCGACAAATTATATACTTGGCTACCATCCACCGTCAACATTATATTGTTCGAATATGTAATATCGCGATGCGCTGCTGCTGGAGAATAGAAACGGGAATGGGGAATATAGAAGGAGGGGGGGGGGGAGGAGAGGCGGTGGTGCATGGATGCCAATGGCGTGGCGGACTCCGACTCACGGTCTCAGAAAGTGGCGAGGAGTGTGGGAAGAGGGGGGAGGGCGTGTGGGCGTTTTAGGTAGATGGTGGTTGGGAATGGGAGAGGGTGGGGGTGTTCTTCGAGACCAACCAAGAACAATGACATTTTTTTTTTCAACCAACCATAACTGCAATCTGCTTCGAGGGTTGAAATTCATTTGTGTTTTTTTTTTTTTTTGCTTGCGCAATCGGAAACACCTAGATATAGCTGCGGCCTTGAGCTAGAATTCAGTGGGGGATGCTCCATGTTGAAATGTTTTTAGTTTCTTGCCTGTTTTTGGAAATGTTCATTTCTATAATGGCTTTTTATTTCATCAGGCAGACAACGAAATAAATAAAATGGCTTACTCTTCTACTGTTACACCGTTAAACAGGGAGTATTTACATATATGAAGAAAAAAGTATAACTTATACGGATCAGGCCGAACGAGACGTACAGTACAGGCAAAAATTTTTACAAATGAGCTAAAAAACTGACCAAGTTGAAGTCAGTTATCCCGAGTTAGGTAAAAATACAAAGTTGGTAGAATTGACTATGCCAAACTGATTGTCGATAAGAAATTGTAACAAGCACAGCGAGCACACTTGTGTGCAGTAGGGACTATTTGTCCGCAGGCATGTATTTTCTAGTTCTGAGTGCCGGCGAGGTAGGTGCACGTACGCACGCACGTACATTACATGAATGCCGTATTGCGTCTCGCTGAGCCACACTGGATCGCCTCACTGGCGACCTCTGTTGGCGCTAAAACGAAACCGAGCGTCGATAGTCCAGTAGCTGCCGCAACCCATCACTTAACTTTTAAAGAAAATTTTAAAATTGGTTGTAGACTGTGTTCATTAATATTGTACACCTGATTGAGGCATATTTTAGAAGCGCTGACTGCTACTATAAATGCGCTCGTATTAAAAAAAATGTCTCAAATGACTACAGATAAGGTTTCAGTAGTCCTTATCCTGTAGTCTGAATGTCACAATGCACTCTAATATGAATAATGTTTCACTTCTACTTTAACTTCACCCAACTTCTACGTCTCCCAACAACATGGTATATCACATAATGGTGATCCTTCATTACAATTTTTATTCATTTTTACATACATTTTTGTAAAAATAAGTGAGGAAAAGTTGAACTTTTCAAAATCTAGCCATCTTGAAAAACCATCCGCCAACTCAAAGAAACCTCAACTTAAACCCTGCCTGGCTCAAACATAGCAAGAAAAAGTAAATAATTAATTTATTATTATTATTAATTAGTAAAAAGGAATTTTGAGAGCAATCAGTAAGTTTTCAATTGACTCTTAATGAATAAAAATTAAATAATATTTTTCTAACACAGTGAATTGGCAAAGCCACAAAAAATTGCTTTTGTAAGCACCCTGTATTAATTTTAACTCGCCTAATTGCTGCCCCATTTGTAGGCAATACGTACATGCACCGAGGCGATTTTGCGGACGCTCTGCAATAAGTGATTGCCAACGTTTGAGGGGCTACCAATAAAGTCTGTCTACATAGGACACGTCTCATGAGAATGTACACAGACTACAGATAAACATTGGTGACTATTTTCTGCTAAGATGGATGATCGTACAAACGCTAAAAAACTGACGGGGAATTTTTTTCCCCGAGACCACGTAAAAGGAGACGTGAGAGTGGCCTAAAATCGTGCCCAAATGAAATGAGGTCTGCCTGACAATCCTCCTGGGATCCGAGACTTCACGGTTTACGAGTACATACTGTGTTTGTTTTTAATTGTAACCAATATGTTAATTCCGTGAAGTTTGTCATGGAATGTTCGATCAGGTAAATAAAATTTGCCGAATCGCTTGCTCGACCAACTGGGAAAGTAAAATAAAGCCGAACACAACATGGCCATAAAAATTTGCCTTATGATTTCTGACAGCGAGGTATTGAGGACATAGTTCTTAGTACGTACCGATGACTCAGTGGGTATGGCAACATCCTACGAAGCCGACGGTCACGGGTTCGATTCCCGGCGCAGGCTTTCGTGTATTCGTTTGTCTGGGGTACTGGCGTCACCCCTGAGCTTCCATTAGGGAATCCAGAGCTTAGGGGTGGATCCTGCAGCCTGGCTATTCCAGCTGCCGTTCTCCATCCCTTCCCTTCCCTGCCCCTCGCACATCTCCATAGAGACATGAGGGTGCAGTAATCCTAAAGTGCACTAGGCACTACGGTGATTTTAAAAAAAGTACA
Organism: Melogona broelemanni; assembly: GCA_033995665.1. Taxonomy (NCBI): domain Eukaryota; kingdom Metazoa; phylum Arthropoda; class Diplopoda; order Chordeumatida; family Chordeumatidae; genus Melogona; species Melogona broelemanni. Next base: position 10,198 of record JAUJYS010000497.1, read on the forward strand.
AAAAGTATACCCGTGATCATGGGCTCAATTCCCACCCGAGACCTCAGCAATTTTTCGACAAAGAAAAATGTCTCTGGAATGTAAATAATGCCGTGGGACCCGTGCCTATGTGTTGATAGGTAAATTACCTGGCTGCCCCCAGTGGGAGTGCCTTTCAAACGAATGCGTTGGCAAAACCTCCCAAACGAACAAGTACAAAAAATGCCTTCTGACACATAGTACAGAAGATATCTGTCCAATGCCCATTTGAAGCGGACAGGCTAAGGGGTCCCATGAGGACACCTACACTCACTTTGCCAACGGAATGCGCGCCACCAAAAACACAAGATAGCGATACACCATAAAAATCCAAATCGGACCGAGGGGGACGGGAGGGGGGGTTAGCATTTACTCTAGGCCGTCTCTCCCGATCTTCTCCTGTCCCGGTCCCCTATCCCCCTTCCGAACTCCCCTTCCCTCCCACCACTACCATCACCACCACCAGTACAACTAGCAAAAAAAAGCTTTTAAGATTTTTGAGAGACTGAAATGTACGGTTCCCCGTCGACCTCAAGGAGTTAATGTCGGCTCTCGGCGCGCACTAATGTCGCGCGTTACCTAATGCACGTCCAACGGCGCCACAACCACAAACCAATCCACCTCAGACCCTTAGCTCCATCCAACACGTGAGAAATGGTGACACATATCGTAACTACTAAGTTCATAACGGGCGCCATAGTATTTTCGGACATTTAATTATACATGGAGTAAACTTTGGCCGCTTCGCCACTTTGAGCACATAAGCGAGATGTGGTCGACGGTTAATAATTTGTATTTTACGACGCACGACAAATTTCAGAGCATCAAGTTCTCAGTCACATGCGACTCAAATATATGTAGGATGCTGTCGATCCTTAAAGCGCGCGTAATTTGATAAAATTAACAGTCACTACGTTTTCGTTTTGTTTTAAAGACAAATACAGTATATTATGTCACATTTCGAGACAGAATTCTGTCTAATACTCTTTCGAGTTTGTCGGCTCCATTTATTTGAACGTAATTTTTCTTTACGTAATAAATTTGTTTGAACCTTCATTTTTCGACACTTCTAGTGAACGATTTACGAATTTTTAAGAAAATGAATCTCAAAAATTCAACTTGTGTCTTGAAATCTAGAGTAATATTTAAACGTAATTTCTTGACGAATTCCTTTATTTTTTGGATTGTGGTCTCAGAAGGAACGGCTAAGGGGGAGCGGATACATGTCTACCTGTGCGTCCCATTTTCTGCGGCAACCACCCCCAGCCATCCCAATCCCGGCCCGTCGCCACCCCACCCCAATATTCCCGTGTCGTGTAAACAGCTCTGTTGGACACAGCCTCCACTGGCGGGGACCCGGGGCCCCCACCTAGACTTATTTGTTGCGAGCAAGAGATGCGACAAGCGATAAGCGTAAATGGAACCTTATCTCTTGCTTGTTGCCCGAAATGTCGTCAATGCTCCTGGGCCCACTCAGCGAGTCCCAGGTACTCGGGACATCGCGACACCGGTGATGTGGAAAAATAATGGAGGGCGAATGGAAAGCGTGGAGGGACGTGAAACGCCACTTTGATCATGTCGATGACGTCAAATGATGTCATGCGTCGGAAGAAAAAATGAAAAGGCGAATTCACTAACGCTGCAGAAACGAAATGTCGAATTAGAAGACATTTCTTTGTCTTTGTCAGAAAAATATTTGCTTCAAATTTACAAATTTAAACCCAAAAATAGTCTGAAATGAAAAACTTAGATGATTTCTTTAAATTTCAAAATTAAATTATCGCAAATTTTCGATGAAGTATATTTTTTTGTTTTGATGCTGTAAATTAAAAAAAAAACTTAATTCTGTCGGTTTTCTGTATCTTTCAAAAGACATCTCATTTGCCATCGATTTTAGATTTACTTGCTTACGAATTCGGTCAAATTATTTCGCGTTACCGAAAATTCAGGATCATGTATTTTTTTTTAGACTATGAATGATTTTCAATCACTAAAATTAATATCGTTACAGCAATAGATTCTGTACCCCTCCGAACGTTTAAACATTTGCGAAACCAGTATTCCGAAATTCACCAGTATCCCGGATTAGAATAAACGAGAGCCCGAGCCGGGAATCGAACCCGGAATCGCTGCACCACGGGTGGTTGCTCTACCGCCTGGACTACGACGACCGCACCTCCTATATTTTCTCGATTTTCTTTGCTATATTTTTTTTTAGTAGGGCCACATTCGACACGAGATATTTTTCGACGTATCAAACAAAGCCCCACGTTTCGATAAAATATTTCTATATTTTTTTTTTATTGACAAATTGCATGATACAAAATATGATGCAACCTGTCATCACCCCAAGCGGGGGAATCTCCCACCCCTTAGCCGGACCGAAGCCTTGGCTATGGGATGGGTTGGGTTGGGTTTACGGTTGATATAAAAACGTATTTAGATCGTTTTAGGTGAATGCATCCCAACGGATGATCCTGATCAGTAGCAAACCCCGCACAACACACTGGACTCCGCACTCAGCAAAATCAATGGACAGCCTCCCCACCACCGGGTCTCAATAGGACACCACACGTGTGCACGTGACAATTAGACGTCTCGTCCGATGCAGTACACGTCGTCGCGCATTCGGAGTCCCCAACATGTGTCGACCCACTCTCGCGGGTTGGCAACATGGCCGCCGCACACACACACGCGCGAAACGACAAAAAAGTTCTCCGTATATCAGGTACGCACGGGGGCGACTGGGGCTGGCTGTTGGCGCAGTCCGAAACTTGAAAATTGAAAGCAAAATGACAGTTACGGTTGATAAGGCCGGCTGTCTGTCCGTGTGTGCGATTGGGCACGCCTCTCGGTCAACGTTACTCGGATGACGTTTGGCAGAAACACGTTATCCATGCAACGATGTAACCCTTTCCTATGACCTTGGCCTTCTCAATTGTCATATCGCATTTTAAACCGAAAGTACTCAGCATGGACAATGCCGATAAAATATAAAATTTAATTTAATTATCGCATTTTTAGAAAAAGCTCAGCATCCCTGGTTCGAATCTCGGCGCGAACATCCGTTTAATCGATCTCTCAAAAGTGGGGACATTCTGACATTTACAAATTACTTCATAAGTAGATTTTATTTTTTAATCAACTATTTTAATGTATATGCTTAATACACGATAATAATAATAGGTATCCTATGCGTTATAATAGTAAAACATATGCAAATATTAAATTGCTTTAAAAAGCATTTTTCTTTTAAATTGACAATCAAGTTAATCATTGATGATCACATCAGGAGATGCTGTACCCCTCCAATCGCATGGGCAATTGTGGGTCGAGGGTCACATTTTTATCAGTACTTCGGGATCGAATAAAATAAAGAATATGGATCTAATATCAAATATTATGATGAGTTAAGAACAACGCTTGAACTACGCGAACTGTAGTTACATGTAAACTGAAATGGTGACTTGCATAGTTTCGTAGTTGTCGGGATTCGACCACACAATCTCTGAACATATGACCGACAATAACCACAATTGTCAGTTTTCAAATGTTTCTCACTGCGATTGTCTTTTAATTATCCAGAATTCATCACCCTATGGTTTTTATTCAGAATTATTCAACTCACATGTCCTTTTTGCAGTATCACCATGTGACGTGCATATATTGTCCACTTTTGTCTCGAAAATCTAAAGAAAACTGTGGCTTGATTTGCCCGTGCGAATTGCCGTTGCGCAGCGAATGCAATCCGTTGTCTCGTAAATCTCGTGCGCACGCGTAGAAAACGTTGCCCAAAGTGGCTAACCAGGTTGGCAGAATCCGGTTATGCAAGTCGGGAATTTTGTTCTACGCTTTGGCGATTAGAGAAAATGTGTTTCAATGTCATTGTCAAGTTTGGCCACAAAGAAAGAAGAAAAAAATAGAAAGCGATGTCGACCGAGACAGTCATATTCGATCTACACGCAGTCTACCGCGGCGTGGAAAGTAACACCCCTTTCATCGTGTTTTATTATTATACGCAGCACAAATGTAGGCCAGTGGTTTTTGCTTTATGCGTGAGCGGTCTCCGACTCGGTTGGGTCTAAGTCGCTCGATAACGAGACAAGACAAGACAAGACCAATCTCGTCTCGAGATAGGAAGAGAAAAAAAAACTCGTTAAAATTGTTTATACATTTTATGACGGCGTCCGCTAATGCAATACACGACATTAAAAAGATTAAAACATGTTGGGACATGCCATTTTTTTTTAACCCAATCCAAAGAGAACCCGAGAATGAGAGAAGAGCAAAGGGCTAACGAAGCCTGTTTTTTTTTTTGAGCGACGAAAAAAGCCCCAATTAACTAAAAACGATAACAACATAAGCCGACACAAAAGTCCACCAAAAAAAAAAAAAACTTGATCTTTGATTGGCTTATTAGGAGAAGATTGATAGTCACCAGTACTCCAATGGTGTGGAGAGCTGGCAAATGATCTTTCAAATCAGTAGAAGCATGGAGTAAAATGTGTTTGATGGTGATGGTGGTGGTGGTGGTGGGGGGGGCATTCGAAAAAGTGATTCCGTTCTTAATAAACGGATAAAGGAAGTGGGAGGGGAGGGAAGATGCCGGATGGCAATGGCGGGAACGGCGAGAGAGAGCCGGCGTTGATTGGTGTAATGACGAGATCGTCAATAATTAACGTGTCAGGTGAGCGAACTTCATTCGCTGTTGAGAAGCTAAAATTGGCTATCGTGCATGGGGCCTATCTTATTCGAATAATTGTTCGGTCAGTGGTGCAGATAATATCGTGAATGATTAATTAGTTTTTTCTTGTGGGAAAATTTTCCGAACTTTAGTGCATATCATTGGACGAGATTCTGCACCCCTCGTATTGTTATGGCAATATATGAGAGACGAATTTTAAACAATAACGGGGATCCAATAAATGAGAGCCGACGACGGAAATCGACCCCGGCACCGTTGCACCGTTTGCAATACGCACTGGATAATCTTGGTTAGTCTTTTGGATAATCTGGTTCTGGATAATCTGGTTAGTCTTGAAAAATAAATGCTCAAATGTTATTTATATAATTTAAAAATTGGTCAAGTCATAAGTACAAATAATGTTCACCAATTGTTTTATTAATTGACTTATTAATTGTTTTATTAATTGATTTAAATTATTCTTACAAACAGAGTAAGGGGTAACCCTTTAAATTTAAATAAAGGACCATTTATCATTTTGAATGAATCACTCGATCATCATCCAATAATTGAAATTTATTCGAACAAATTACTCAAATGCATGCTTGTTTGAAATATTTAATTTTATTTTATTTGGGTTAAATACGGCACATTAATTTAACTTTTTAATTAATTTAATTAACTTTAATTTATTTAACTTCACATAAACAAAATACCGGGCATAATCGCCTGGTCTTTGCATTTATAAAATTTGGAATGTGGATTATTAAACATGCTCATTATACTATTGGCACTCATCAGCTCCTTATGCTGATTATGCTCATTATATTATTATTATACTATTGGTAATTTGTCAAATTAAATGAAATTTCAATGCAAACAATTGTTCAATTTGCAAGCACCCATGTGCCAAGAAGTACTCAATTTTTGTGAAGGGGCTAACCAACGCCTCTGTCACAAAGTCCTTCCCCCCACGGTGACCTGGTAATTCTGCCTAGCCTAGACTTCATACCTAAATTATGATTATTATCCCCGATAACGTACAAACACGGATTCTATGACGTATCATACGTTGCGGCCATGACTTCGGTACAGCCTCTTTTTTTTTTTTTTTTAAAACAAATCTTACATGTAATAACACAAATTTGAAGAGCCCATTGGTTATATCTTCGTTTGAGAATACTCTCTCTTCCACTATCTCGATTTGTTATCATTTACGCTTCTTAATTGCGAGCGAATAAAACATCGAAATTCAGACGTCGCGACTGGTCGTCTGCTCCTCCAATGCTATTATTACGAACGTTGCACCTGGGGGCGCAAATGGGGTTAACTGGTTAAACAACTGTTGCTTAACGCCCAATTGGTCGGCCATTTTGGATAACCTTTTTCGTAATCTGACAGTTTCATCTCGTGCGCCACTGAACGAAACACAGATATGAGCGTGTCTGGCTGTCGCGAATTTGAAATAAGGACTTGCGATTTCAATTTTTATAATGGCGAAGGAATGAATGAATCGATCTGGCGTTGAACATTTCAATAATATAATTAAATCGCAGAAGATTCTGTGCATTGATTGGACACGTTTTTACCAGTACCCCGGGTTCGAATAAATGAGAGTCCTAGTCGGGAATCGAACCAAGGATCGCCGCAGCAAAGGCGGGCGCTCTACCGCCTGGCCTACAGGTGACCTTACTCATAAAAATTAAAATCAAAGTGAAATGCCACAATGGTTCAATAGCATCGCTTTTCTTTAATCTCGCATTTCAGCGAGCGCCCAATTTTAATGAAACTTAATTCTGCTTTTGTAACCCGCAAAATTAAGATACAAAATGAATCCGTTAAAAAATTATACAATTTTTCTTTTGTAATGATTATTTTGCGTATCGTAACTTAAGGCTTCATGTGCTTCTGATGTCTTCGTTATTTAGAATTTCGCTCGTTCTATAGGTTCGACCTTTCACGTGATAAATGTTCAAGCAAATGCAGAATGATAAATAAAATTCAATTAATCCAGGTCTCGATGTCACATTGTAACAATTGTGTAAGCCATAATCCTCGCTAGATGGCAACACCGTTTCAACGGTAAATGTTGCCGTGATTTGCGCAGAGGGGGTGGAGGGGGTGGTACCGCTGGCGCCACCTCTAAAAATGAAATGAAACCGATAAATTTTCCACTCCCGTGCTTCCACTCTCGCGCTAATAGGCGTCCACCGATATTATTATGCAACCCTTAATGGAAAAGTTGTGTCCAGTTCGTCATTTCCTCGCCGAGAACCACCAACCGTCCCTCCACCCCTCACGCCATCCCGCCACCACCCACTACTACTACTCGTTCGTCGCGATTCCTTTGTCTTCGATTTATGTGACGCTCTATGAGCCGTTAGGGGGAGGGGAGGCGAGAGTGTCGTCAGATGAGATTGTGGGTGTGTGTGTATATACGGGCGTGTGATTTTTTATCCAAGGTAAAGGGAATTACAGCGTAGGGCCTTCCCCTCTCTGGAAGTGCAAATGGTGCAATCATGAATGAAGTTGCTCTCGGCCTACTCTCCAACTTTTAATCTTTCACTAACGCATTATACCAGCTCTGGCTATAACCTATTCGCAATTTTATTCATTTTCAATGCAACGCGTTCATTTTTTAGATATGTAAAACGATTTTCAAGTTAACATTCAACAACCCAATGCATTATCTGGTACGTTTGACACCGTTTAATGAGAAATCTTGTCAGATTAACATTTACATGTACCAGTACGTTTGGTAACCGGTGTTTCATCGGTCATTTTCGTCCATCGTTCAACGCTGTCTTGGTTTAGCCATTCCATTTTTTTTTTAATATTATTGTTCCAGATCACTGTAGTGAATACCACTCCAATAGATTCTGAACCCCTCATGTCGACATGGCAATATGTGAGGGACACATTCTCTCCAGTACCTCAGGGATCGAATAAACGTGAGTTCGAGTCGGAAATCGAACCCGGGACCACCGCACCGCTGTCGTTTGAAATACTGACTGGGCTAGACGGATCGAATATAGGTGTCGTCAAAAACTACACTACATTGTATAATAACTAATAATTTTAAAAATATGAAAATTAATTTTCGCGCCAAAAAAGTATTAAGATTATCAGAAAAGCTCTTCCGATCATTTTGATCACTACCGGTATATTTTTTATGTATTCCAGTTGAATACCATATAAAAATCAAGCCTACGAATACAACATGCAGCTAGGCCTTCACCTTGACAACAGCGAACCATTCGATAGAACGCTATATTTGCAAAGAAAAAGGTATATTAATCCGAGTGCAGTGATCCTCACTTAGGGTTAATTGATTTTACGGCTGTCACAATCAGTCTAAATAAAGCGAGTGGGTTTATGTCAAGAATTTCTAGACTCAAAACTTTCTTTGAATTATTTACGTGCCACCTACAGTTGATAGAAAACATGCAGTTGGGGAGAAAAACTAGATCGGTTCACATTGGCTTTTATAATCGCTAGAGTAATTCATTCGTTAATAAACTTTAAAAAAAAAAGTATTTTTTCATGATATGACAGGTTTTTTTTTACATATGTACGAGACACACACACTTATTGTGCAAAATTATTGTACAAAACAATGTAACGGAATATATCTGATAAAACCGCCTAAGTCATTAAGAAAGATAATGTCTCTTTTGGTGATAAGGTGGATTTCTAAAGTGTAGTTGTAACGAGGTTTCTGTCAAGATCGAAGTTCTAGACTCCGAAACTTTCTACGAATTATTTACTTGCCACCTACAGTTGATAGAAAACAAGCAGTTGAGAAGATAAACCGGATTGGTTCGCATAGATTGTATTTTATAATCGCCAAATAATTCATGAATAAACTAAAAAAAAACGAAGTGGCTTTTTTGAAAGATAGGACAAAGTAATTTTTAGAAGACACACCCACTCTTCGCATTGTATAAATACAACGTACCGGAGTTTATAATCGTCTAAGTCATTAATAAAGAGAATGACTTTTTCTTGATACGACAGCTTTTTTAAGTGTTGTTGTAAAGAGTTGAAGTGAGTTTTCAAAGCAAGGGATTGCAAAAAATCTCGTTCTTAGCCAATAATTTGAACGCACTCACGATTCCCGTTCGACATTTGTGCGTGCGACTGGGCGCCGCCATTGCTGTAAATTTTTGATCAACGAACCACCTGGTGGCAAATCGCGAAAACAATTTAACTGTGATAATGTCACACTCATCCAAAACTCTATAGCGCATTTGCAAACATATACGGTAAGCATTTTTTAGTTATCATAAAACAAACGATGATAGAAAAGGTAATTTTCTTTCTTTAATACGTATTCCCGAATACGAAACGCCCTCCCCCAAGAACTTAGTTAAACTTTCCCTCCCTACCCTCCTTTCAAGTCGCATTTGGCCAAAATGACCAAATCCATCCAAATTTCACAAATATTCTCATTATGACACCACACGGCTTAATCTAAATATAGCTTGTATCGAATCGAAAGTGTTATGTTTCCCTGACCACTAGTATATGGATGCCTCCTTACCTTGCTTGTCTAGATGGTGATGCCCGCTAGGGGTGCCACCATCTACGACCCTTGTTAATGCGACTTACCAAGTCTTGACGCGCTCTGTGAGCTCCGTATATTTGTACAGAATAAACACGTTATTCATGTAAATCACCTGTCGATTTATTGCCGAGATATCCCCAGCCAGGGGATCCAACAGAAAGACAATTTCGATTTTTAGGCACTGATTCGCCATGTAATGCACCCAGATCTCAAGAGGATGTGCAAGTAATTTTCTCTTCAGCATTTGCAGCACTCTCCGCGCCTAGTATTATAGGTGGCGCATTTACGTAGATGTCACCTTAAAAGCTTCTAGATAGCGACTATGTATTTCGCCGTTTATCGCGACTAAATGACATTGGTTAATGCGCGATAAGAAACGTTTTTAAAAGCAACATTGCGTAGGAACCCCGAAATGCTGAGAGTGCATTTTCTCGGTTCGCCACGGAATAGTTAGTCGTATCCCATTGTCGGGGAGGGAAAAATGTACACGCACAATTAAAATGACACTGGCTGCCTGGCGATAACAGTCGACCAGACTGGCAAGTGTACCCCACCACCGGTTATTGTTATTTTTGGGTCGATCGTTTCAGGGATTTTCGTAGCACTCTTGAAAAGTTTTGGCCGTTAAGTTTTGAAATGGTCATAATTACCTTCGGCTCTAATCAGTATTTAAGTGCCAACTGAAAGTTGTTTTTTTTCCAAATGGTAAAGTCACACTGTGTCAGTGTGGTAAAACCAATTTGAAAAATTGGCCAGAGATTCCAATTCGGATAATTATTCGAAACAAAATTACATTCCATTACGCAAAGAAACCAACGAAAGGCAGAAACTTTTCCGATTTATTGAATAAAACGAGCCAATAACTGAATTCGTTAAGTTTGCTGCGCTGGTATTTAACAGTACTGACAAGTATTTTCGGTAATTTTAAATCAGTGTTTTCTGTTATTAAATAATTTAAACATTGAATTATCTGCAATGTAAACAATTAACCCCAAACATACAAAATTACAATTTAAATTTACATTGATGAAAACTTAAACAAGCGTACTATTTTTTTTGTAATCAATTGTTGTCGAAAGCTAAAGTGAGATTATGTTGCCCAAAACTAAAAGAGGTTATGTCCCCCTCCAAATGTTTGAACATCGATTGGATTATAAGCTGTTAATAATAAATAGTATTGCTTAAAAATATTTTAAATAAAGTAAATTTTAAAAATATTATTTGAAAAGCATACTTAACTAAATTTCAAATTGAATTAATAGTTCGTTGTTACTAATTATTTTAAAAATCCAGCTAATAAATTAAATTAAAATTGAACGTTAAATAAATGGAGCTACTTTTGCATGGTCGCTCCATGTTGATGTTGTTGCATCGAATAAATGCCCACACACAGCGCGCTAAGGTTTACACAAACAGTACCTGCACTGTATATCGAAATCTGAGGCGTCAGCTAATACATACATCCATTAAAAGTATTCAAATTTTAAACACAACCTGTCCGATGGCCATGTTGCCTTGTTTGTTTTTATTGGAAACATAACAAGTTTCAAGATCGGCGCAGGAACAACAACGCCGACAGGGCTCGCGCGTTTGTATGATGATGATGGCAGTAAGTCGGGCGAGCGGGCAGGCGGGCGGCCGAGCACCGTTCTTACATACAGCGGCAACAATAAATACCTTGTCCTGTCGAACGCTTTCACGAGAGTAGATTATCTGTTATTCCGAAACGCCTCGCTCTAGCACTAATAATTGTATAATTCAAAAAAAAATAGCACGGACATGGTGGTGGTGGTGCTGCATCGCGACGGCCCCTCCGAAGAGGGAAGGCCCGGCCATAATATGCTACAAACGAATCTGCCCACTACGTGTAAACAATGAAACGACTATATTCTTTCTCTGCTTTAATAGAAAAAAATAGTACCTGCAGAACATATTTTTATGGAAGAAGGATTTTAAAATCGACAACGACTGTGTTGTTCGAATTCTCTGAGCTATTGTCTACTAAGGTTTTGGTTACAAACGTTTTGGTAATTTTACCAAGCTTATGCTCCACACCTAGGTAAGGCTCTTTAACGCATACCTAACAACATAGAAGCACGGATTCAATGAATTTAGTATCATTCAGAAGTAAGTCATGCGGACGAATTGTTCTCGTTCTAATATTTTTTAGATCTCACACAGGTAAACTTCACTTGCTACTTGAACTTACTTATTATTATATATTTTTTTTTAATTTATGAGACTCAAGTCTAACCTACCGGCTTACAAACTTCGACTTTAACCAAAGTGGCGGCCTTTGAGCAGCGGAGGAGGCTAGCGCCGTTTCACACGACCCGACTCAAGGGACGCCGACGGCCTCCAAAGCCATAGGCCTGTACGTCAGGCATGCCCGCACCGCGCAGCGCCCAAGTTTTATGGTCCTTAATAAACGCCCCAAGAAATAATAATAATAATAATAATCCAACGTGTGCATGCCAATAAGCTCTGGCCATGTGTCACGCAGGTGATAATGTTGCTCAGCGCCGCCATCACTGGTGCCACCACCCTCCTCCCCGTCCCTCTCCTTCGTTCGTTCTCTCTCTCTCGGCTGGGCCAGGAGGGAATTTGCGGCTCGGCACGAATGGCAAATCTCGGTCCTATCTTTGTTTCGTAGGAACGAGTCAATAGGAAACAAAATTGAGAAATTGCGCACATTCTTCGCTAATCATTCGCTAATCGTAATAATCCTGAATTGAAATCCGGATGAGTATCATTTTTGGAAGTCGAACAATGTGTCGAGTTCCAGATATTTCTGAATACGACCTGATTCTTTTGAAAAATATATAAGTGTTGCTGGGACTTTCGAATCAGTTATTGTCACATTAAATATTTCTAATTTACTATTTATTTTTTAAATTCATCACTCAGTTATTTTTTTTTTACTTAAAGACAAACTCAAACTTTTTAGATACTAGTGGCAAATATTCATGCTTTTGTTTCGTTCTATATTCAACGCTTTACTTACACAATTGCGACCTACATGTACATTATACCTGTAATGAATCAAATAAGGGCGAACAACATCCGACAACACACAGTATGTATGCAAGTACATTCCATCTGGACAAATTTGCCAGTATTTTGTATCAGAATTTCAAAATTATACCTGCGTTCTACCAGAAAGCAAATCATTCAGTCCATCTGCATTTGGAGGTTAAATAACTTGTATTGATGTGGCTTATCACGAATGACACAGTCTTGCAGAACAACGCCCACGTATATTACTACATATTAGATACCAAATGACGCCGTGGCGAAAAAGGTTTTCATCTAATATTACCTGTCTCTCCCCCCCCCCCCGCCCTCCCCGGTAT
>JAUJYS010000498.1:0-22812 GCA_033995665.1 Melogona broelemanni
GAAAGCCTGTGCCGGGAATCGAACCCGGGACCGTAGGCTCACTGAGCCACCGGTTAGTACGCTTCCCAGCAGCGGGAATACAGGAACGCGCCACCGCTCCTTCATTGTCCTGTTTATGTCATTCTTCAAATTATTGTCATCAATAAATTCACAATTGGCAAATACACAAATTAAAGAGACTAATGCGGAATTTAGTAATTTACGATTGTTTGAACAATAAATATTGCGTGGCAAACGTTTTTTGGCTACGACCTGCGATATCACACTAAACTTGGACGCTACACACTGTATAGTTGAGAAACACACGGCAAATGGGGACTGACTTGTGAAGCAAAATTACCTTCTACGGAGAGAATCAATTACTCAAGATCCTGTTCGTAAAGGGCTGTATGCTTTGCTCCGAGGGTCGTGTTTACTAGTTTGTTATTCATCCTAGTAGGCCTACTTTAAAACTACGACACTGGAGCACGTGAGAAATTTATCCTAAAGAGATCTGGTGTTTCGTCTAAAAGCGTAGGTTTTCTTATCTTCATAATGTTTAACTGGCTCTGCGATATGAAAACATAAAATTACAAATAAATATTTATGAAATCATACATATAGTAACGTGCATACAGAACATGCAGAAGTCAAATATTCAAATTCATTGATCGAAAGAGCCCTGTCACAGTCTCAGATCTCAGGAAGATTGACTTTCTAATAAAGACTTTTTTCTGAAAGTTTGGCATTCCTAACTGTGTCTTTAGACTAGAAATTACGTTCACTACTTGTGAAAAGGTTATTTCATGAAAATAGTCTCGGCCAGATTTTTTTTTTTGGTAAATTGCAAGTCATTAAAGGTACAGCCGTGTGAAAAAATTGCATTTATAGTCTCTTTACAGATCATGGGCTTTCATGTATTGCACCGCTTGAAGGCGACACCTAAAAAGATTGGAATCATAATCACATATTTCTTTTGGAAAGGTAACCACCGGGTACATGAAATTGAAGCGTCGCCAGTATGACCAACTATTCAATTTTATTTTCCCCACTTATTTTCTGAAAATTGAATAAGCAGAGTTACCAGACAACTGCAGTATCAAATAAATGTTGCATTACCGAAATATCGAATTTCTTGAAATGTTTACAAATGTTTTAACTATCTTAAGCAATTTCCACCTTCTGAAATGCTTGAGTTTAATAAAAACTATGCGAAACATTTCTGTCCAACATGTTTATGCCTTTTCAAATTTATCTAGATAGTGTAAATATGCTCCCGAGGCCAGAGTATAACAGCATGTGATGTGCGCTATTTGGTGAAAGAAATAACAATGTTCAACATTTATACGCATATTGACTCAGAGCCTCAGGACTATGTGGGCAAAATAGATTTTTCCAAGAAATTCAGTCGAAATGGGAGATCAGCCTCTTGAGTTACTGTCGATATGTTTATTGCTTTTAAGTCTTAGCAAAATAAACAATCTCGGTACAGTCTCGTTTCAGATTCGAGGAATCGCAAATGCATGTTTTGATTGGCAAATTGATAGAAAACCATCGCGAACGACATCTCTCTCGAATAAAACCAAAGATATTTGGCGCGCGCGAAAAAAAAAGCTATACATGTTTATATTTGGAATCAGACAAACTATTCCGGTACATTTTGAAACGACATCACCAAATGCGGTATACGGACGAAAAATATATTTTTCACAGCGACGAAATTTGCTATTAAAAACCGCCAAAACAGTTTTCACACGGCAACAAAAGAGGCGTTATCAACCACTGTCGAAATACTATATTGGTATACGTGCACTTCTATCGCCTACGTGATCGTGTTTTGAAGACCGGTTTACGATTCCAGTATAAATCCGCTTCCCAGTCCATCTTCATGAGATCCAATGTACACGAAAGTGCATTTGGAAGGGGAAAATAGATCTATAGGGATTCGATACAGATAGACACGTTTAGATTGATGATCGGAAAACTAATAAAGTTTATTTTGAGTCATTAATTGAAAGGGTTCCCAGCGCTCCTAACGGCGAACAGTGATTACGCAAATTAGCGCCTCTAGCAGCAATTACCAAATGAAACGCCAAATGACATAAGCATCGCCAAGTGATCAAGCTAAGCGTGAGAGTGGCAAGAGGTTATTACCAGTATGGAAACAAATAATTTTCAAAAAAATTTGATTTAATCTAAGCTCGTTAAAACAAAATTTAAGTTAAGGGGGCCTTCAACGTGAGTGTCCTCATAGAAACGATAACTTTTATCGCTAATCTTGTACCTACCAAGCACTCTAACCAACACCACCAAAGATCTCCAAAGGAAACTTAACTTATTCTTAACGGTAAATGAAGAAATGAGATAAGAATATATTGACGCCTTAGAAATTATTTTTATTGACTATTGACAAGAATAAGATACCAATAACATTTCGCTTGAATAAAAAGTAGTCTAAAGCAGCCACACATCTAATGACAATTTAGGACAGATATCAAATCTTTAACTGTACCGAGTGGAGAACCACTGGTCTATAGTTGTTGAATCGCATTTATTCAGTTCCCATCCATACGTTCTCTATTCCAGCACCTAAAATGTAGGCTAGCCATATTTGAAGAACCAACTTTTTCCGCCGCCCATTTTCTGATAATGGCACAAAGCAAAAGATTGCCAATACAGCTCAAAAAGTAGTTTTATAGTCAAACCGCACATAGTTGGCACCATTTTTTTTCCTTAGTTTTCCTTTAAAAGAGATAACTACACACAATACGAGCAAAAGCAGAAAAGAAAATAGGAAATAAAACCAAACTAGAAAACCGGTTTTATTGTAGCGTCACATTTGCTAACGCATTTTTTATGTCCTTTTTCCTATCTATTTTGCGAGCTATACAACGTATCTTCCGATAAAATTGGTCATATTCAATTTTATTATTTTGTCATCGTTCCATAGAAAAGAAACGGAAATTCTCCCATCATTTAATTCTGGCGCAACTCCGCGTCGCACAGTAGTTACCATTTCTTTTCTTAATCGAACATTGAGCTTTCGTGTTTTTAGATTCGGTCGTCATAATCGGGACGACAAAATTCGAACAAGAACTCAGTATAGAATGCTAAAGAGCTGGAAGACCTATAAGCTGTTAGCACAAGATAGGTTGTTAGAAAATGCACTGCGGACTTGTTCAGTTTACACTACTACACAAACAATAAGCTGTTGACGGTGATGGCCCTGGTGGCCAATTGATTAAATATAATTCAAGTCGTAACGACAGAGCCATACTTGTTACGGGTGGACTTATGTCCACCCAACATAAATGTTATTCCAACATAAATGTTAACGAAGAGAAATTTTTTTATATAAATTTTTATATAGTTCTAATCACTACATGATTACTGCACCCTCGTGTCTCTATGGAGATATGTGAGGGGCAGGAAAGGGAAGAGGAATGGCAGCTGGTATAGCCAGGCTGCAGACTCAACCTCTAAGCTCTGGACTCCCTAATGGAAGCTCAGGGGCAACACCAGTACCACGGCTCGTCAAATAAACGAGAACCTTTGCCGGGAATCGAACCCGGGACCGTCTGCATCGCAGTCTGAAGCATTATCGACTGGACTAGACGGCCGCATAAAGGATGCACAAATGGACATCCGTACTCTTACGACAATTTATCATTGTGAATGCTAGAATTGTTCGACAACTTCCAGCACAATGCTTTCAACAACGTAAGATAGACTCAAAGCTATTCTTAACCCTGCGGCAGGACACTATTTGTCCATCCGAATGGACCGTGGTTATCAAAAGGGTTATGGGTTTATACAGCGCCAAGGAATTCGAATGACGTAGATGCCAAATCCCATTTTTGGGCCCAAATTTGTGTGCTAGCAACACTACAGAACTGTAGCCAATACTATGGCAATGAAAGTAAAAAATAAAATGGCAAATTAATCAGTCGTTTTTTTTTAACCGTAGGCTTCGATGCGAAAGTTAATGAGCCACCCCCTTTCCCCTGTTAGCCAAGTTGTACCATTTCATTCGTTGGACGACACCAAACCCAAACCAACAGATTGATTTTCCTCGAGTGTGCCGTCAATGGAACAGTCTTACTGAGGCTCAAGTGGTGAGCCTTTTAAAATAAAACATTTAATATGAGATCCCAGACTATTCCTCGATCGAAACAGAAGAAGGGAGGATATTAAAAAAAACTAAATAGATTATTTCGTAGACTGGTCACTTGACCCCCGCCATAGGCCCCCCACCCGAGGCTCGTATATTCGCTTCCACTTCTTAAAAGAGAACGCGCGCCGCCACGGACATGGTCTTCTGCGCATGCGTGTACTTACCTACCCGTTCGTTACCCGCGTCGAGTCAGCGCGATACAAAAGGAGAAAAGAAAGCCCGTGGCGGGGAGGAAAAATAGTTTTTCCAGTGACCGAGATATGATCGGAAGAAATCTAGAGATTATTCATGACTGGAGTCGACAGCCTCGATCTCTTTGCACTTGGGCACCCGGCCAACTGTAGTACAAAAAGTGCCGCGACAGAATGCTAAAAAAGCTCTGGCAAAAAACTAGCACTCCGTTCAAAATGTTGCTTGCTCTTTACACGCACAAAGAACGATTTGCCTGGAAGGCAGACAATGAAGAGGACTGCATGCGTTCAATGAATTTCAGTAGCAGTGAATTGACTAGTATTAACACATTATTACAATTGACACCATTAAGAAGCCACCAGTCTACGGATCCAAATCTTTGTCCCCAATGTTGTTCCTCGAGGAACGTTCGTTGGATAAATAATTTATTCGTGAAAAGCAGCTTATTTTAGAATTTCCGGTATGACTACCATATTATTAGGATCATCTTTCGAACAAACTTGTCACACAAACAAAATATTGTGTCACTGACAAAATATTTTGAATCATTTTCTTCAATTTTCCGTTCAATCGATAAAAAAATAAAAATTTGCAAACAATGTCTTTCGGCTAAATGTTTAGCTTGTGTATTTCTGCATTTCTAATGACTACACCATTCACATGAATCAATGAGCTACATTGATTTTCTGGTGTTTTTTTTCTTTTTTCGAAAAAGTTTGCAGCATTACAAAACATTTGCCTAAAGGAATTTTTTTACATAAATCTACCGCAAATAATCACAAGCAAAGCATTGATTCGTGAAGCAGATATACATGTATATATTTTTTTAGAGATCATCTACAAATTTCCTCATATATCGCCACAGCGACGCGAGGAGTACAATAACCTCCTGTAGTGTTATTCACTACAGTGATCCGGAATAACAAAAAAAAAAGTTAGTGACTTAGTGATAGAAATTAGAGCCGGCGCCGGGAATCGAACCAGATACAAGTACCACCCCACATCGGTCGCTCTACCGACTGGCCCGCTGCGACGATTAGTACAAATAAAGCACCAATTTTTGCCTAGTAGAAAAATATCTCTGAATGAATAGAACGCCCCGCTAGGGAATTTGGTAAACGATCGCGTCATTATGATTCCAATTTGCGTTCAGCTCTATATTTGTTCCCAATTTCGTGCTGGTGCGACCGGGAGTAGGAATCAATGTCGACGACCCTAGCGCATTTAGGGGTTACGTCACTATGCAAATACGGCGGGGACGAGAGTCGTTCAACTTTGATGTCCGCCTATTTCCATGTAAAACCGTCGGGTCGTTATCATTGGACAAAGATATGGCATGAAAATAGCTATCGGCCTGAAGGGATTACCGGGAATATCGGCCGGCAGAATGGAAGGAGATGTGCAGAGACTGAGCCACAATTGACTGTTGACTGGCGGAAAGAGGCCCGGTTTAAATTTAAGCTTGCGGTCGAGAATTGGAAAATTTAATTGTCAGATGGTTCCAGCATTCGGGAACTAACTCATGCCGCCTAAGCTGTATGAGACACCTCAACGCTGCTTTTGTTTTCAAAGAATCGGTTCACGGAGAGTGCGGTTTACCGATACTCGTTGGTTTATACTGTGCTTGTAAGCAAACAAAAACGTAAAATAACTTTTGCTTAGATTTATGGTTCCTTTAGCCCTATCATTAAATATGTTGAAATCATAAGCGACTGTCATTTTCATCGACAACATACACGTAACAATTTTAGAAGTTGAGGAATTTATCTAAATTGTGTTTCAAATATACTCTGTAGTGCAACACCATTGCTAGTTTTTCATCTTATCCCTGCGGTAAAACATATAGTACACTGTATGTACAAGCAAATGGACTAGCATCGCGCAATCCCACATTGATAACATGTAAACAATTTTGAAGTAGAAATCAAGTTCTTCCCAGCGCGCATAATTCAAATTGACGAGGAAATTGCGAATAGAAAATTATATATTGTAATGTTCCTCTGCAGAAGTGCCATTGATTTTTGCTGCGTGTGGGTCTCCAGTGAGCCTTACCGAAGAAATCCACCATTCAAATAAGGAAGAAAAAAAGAATCATCCCCCCCCCTCCTCCCACACACACAAAAGATGCAGTTAGACCCCAGTTTCCCGGAACCGAGATGTTTGGTTCTGAAGGCGAGGAGCGAGGGTGGAAAATGACTTGTACAGGAATGATCAAGTAGGGGCGGCAATCCCGGTTGGCCATATATGCTCATGAGATCCATGAGATTAGAATAAAATATCCACCATCATAGAAATATTACGCGTATCAACGAGGAAGACACCCCAAAAAAAAACAGTAAATTCAAGCAGCGCTACTGTTTTTACAGAATGAGCACCGAACTAGGACAAAAGTCACGCTTCTACCAAGCATACAATGACAACAGGTCTTCGGTGGCAGACATTGAAAAAGCGCGCGAAGCGGCGCCATACTTTTTACTGACATAGGTGTTAACAAATAGAATTTCTCTAGTGAAGGTGTTTTTCCCATATCTAATTTTTATCGACAATCAATGATAAGACACTCAAGTGAATGTGGCACGTTTTCACCAGTACTTCGGGATCGAATAACGAAAACTCGAGCCGGGAATCGAATCCTGGATCGTCGTACGGATGGCGGATGCTCAATCTCTGAGCTACGACGACCGTACGCATTCCAATAACGCGCGAGTGTACGCAAGGGCGCAGGGCCCGAGGAGAATGAACCCTCGTACATGTATATGGAATATTTTTTCCCCAGTCATCTCAAAACACGCCAGGGGGGAGGCCAACGGTATAAATATGAAGACAATTAACGTGCCCTCTTCATAATAATGTGGGCCATCACTCAACTCCGTAAAGGGAAAGGATGATTGGAGTCTCTGCGGACGACATTAGACATGCCCTGTGTTATGCGCACTTCTGAGACTAGACTCTAGACCGATCAATTATTGAAAACCGTTTTTAAAAATTCCCCTTCATTACAAACATTTTTGCTCTACAGCTAACTGGAAAAGACATATCTTATTTTTGAATGGCGTAATAACTAATATGAATGAAATTAAATGAATAATGAACACCCATTAATTCAGTGTCCCTCGTCATCACTCTTTAATCAAGATTATCGTTTAAATAGAAGATCACTTTATTATTTTTTTAAGGCATGAGATGAGCGTACTTGTTTTCTACGTACAGAGTTCCTAATTACCTGTATAATCTCAGAATGCCAGAGTAAATTCTAAGCAAAATTAAAATTCAGTTTTTGACAATAAATTTTTAAAATTTAGCCTTCACATTGTCAGAAATAAAAATAGCAATTTACTTTCTAAGAAGTTTTACTTGTAATTTATTTATTTTTTCTAAATCATTCTGGCCTTGCATTTAAGGGTTACGTTTAAGTTATTATTTATTTATTAATTGGCGATTACTTCAGAATTATAACATAAGAGTGCATTTGAAACAACAGTCACGAAAACTTTCACGATCCGCTAATCAAATGAAATAAAATATGAAAGGATGAACACTCAGTTTTGTTATGGATGTTGGAATTGGAAGAGATCAGCCAGTTAAACATAAATCAATTTGGTGAACCAAGATGTTTGGCAGATTTGCAAGTTGTGGTTAAAGTTTTTTTGGGACAAGGTCGCATATTTCGTAGTTTAAATATAGCGTATGCATAATTTTATTTTGTGGATGAATGGGGTGATGAGGAAGTTTGTGAATGCATAATTAAGTGATTTTACGTTTAAATTTTATGTAAATTGCAGTAATTTACTGTATAAAATTTATGTTGTATTTGGTTGTTTTAAGAATCTTGATTTCCACAAAAGCTTCTTTTTTTTAAGAATCTTTTGCTATTGTGTTGAAACTGAAGGAAAAAAATGTTCATTATAAATAACATTGATTTTTCGCGATTGAACTATAGTGAAACCAAATAATGATCCAGCATTGAGGACAAGATGAAGTCATCTAGATTTGCGGTGCACATCCGCAGAGAGATGGCAGAGCAACCAGAGGGACTTCAAGTGCGCAATACAGCCAGAATGATGCTCGTAGAGAGAATGGGCGAGCGAGGAAGAGAGGTTAACATTTATAACCGCAGCACCCAGACCTGCTGCATGCAGAGAAGATAAGAGGTCGGAAGTAGGCATCATCGACGGAGGGCACGTCGAACTTAAAAGGATTCCTCATCGTCAATTGAATGCTTAACTGGGGCTCCATATTTTCGATTACCGTCGTCCATGCCGAGTGTGGCACTCTAGCACGTTCGAGGCCAAGTAACACACTGTCACCCATCGGCTTTCAACGAGCATGTAAAAAAAATCATTGCTTGGAAATTGGCAATCTTGATTTTTTAGAGACTAATTAAAAATATATCATATACTCATAGGAACTGATTTCTTTTGCTTCCAGAAAATGCACCGTAAAATTTACACTAAATTAAAAACAGAAGGAAATGAGTTTTACAAAATTGAAACAAGTCACCATGAAGCAAAATATGAAATTGGAAAGATATAGAAAATGGATTGCGGTGGCGCCCCTTGTGGCGAGCCCCAGCATCAGAAAAGCTATCAGTATCCCACGGGTAAAAACAGAAAAATAGGCGACCGGAACTTGGCGAGAGAAATTTATTAAGGCGATGACAAGGCGCAAACAAACAAACAAGCCGCTGGCAATAAATTTTGGCAACGCCCCGATATAGTCTCGCAGCGCGGCGACAGTGACAGCTATCTGTTGGCCGCCTTCGCCCTCGAGAGTTCCCCACACGCGCCATCAGAGGTCGCTTCTACAAAGCGAGAGAGGGGGGTGCGACACATTTAGAAACTATTTGGAACAACCAGCAAAATTAATAAGGAGTTATAGAAATGTAATAAACGACCGCCGGTTTCGGTCTAAATTCTCACTAGCGTGCTTTAGCTGAATTCTTCAAACCACCGCAGAATGTTTGGGTGTGGTGAAGCCGCGTGCAATTAATGGATCTTCATTTGCAAGTTTCCCGCGAGACAGAAAGCAATATGTTTGCTTTCAGTCAAAGACAGAATCTCGCATGTATGTGACATGCGAAAATAATTAGCGTTTGACAGAACAGCAATCATGTCGCAACTTGCGTTTTTCAAAACATTTTTTTTTTTTGGGTTCCTGAACCTTCCTTTACACTTATTGTAAGTGTGTTAGCAATTCGAAATCCACGCGATTAAAAAAAAATATCGAAAATTGGTTTGGCTAGACAAGAGTCTCAGGAGGAGGTTGAAGAATTATCAATTCTCAATTTCTTCAAAATCGTTGGTAATTACTCATTTCATTTAATTTTAAATACAATGCTTCCTTCGTACCTTCGTAAAACGTTCGCGCAATTAGTTAGCATTCATATTGTTAACTAGAACTGCGTAACAAAGTTTACCTAGTTTATTTGATTTTGTGCGCACAGCGCGTTGAGTTTCCTGGGTACAATTTGTAGATTGTCATGCGCATGCGCCCCACAAGAGGTGGCCGGGATTTGTGTGGGAAGAGAAAGCGCGAAAGAGGTTGATTGGCGCTCGACGCATATTAATCACGGAAGTCAAACATGCTACACGCCATTCACTCTTAATGAAATGTGGTGAGGGCACTGGCCATTTTTTTTCACACGTCACTAGTTAATTGGTTTTTCTTCTTGCTTTTATGAGCGCGCAGTTGTTGTTGTTCCACACAAGAGAACAGTTAGGCTTTACAAATTATACGCCCAAAAAAAAAATTAACAAGCGAACCCATTTGGTAGGTCACGCGCACTCTCACTGTACTGTATCCTCTATGTGTATACTGTGTATACTGTATACACGATTACTGTACCCTCGTGTCTCTATGGAAATATGTAAGAGGCAGGGAAAGGAAAGGAAGGGGAATGGCAGTTGGAATAGCCAGGCTAACGAATAAACGAAAGACTGCGCCGGGAATCGAACCCGGGACCGTCTGCTTCGTAGGATGTTGCCATGCCCACTGAGCCATCGGTACGTACTTTTGCCGTGGCTAGGAAACTTTTAAGATTATACAGTAAGCATATATCCGATATACTAGTACCTTAACTCCGTAAAACCTAAATAAAGCTCAGCGCGCAGGCCCCTCGCGTGCTTATATTGCCCAGTAATGGAAGAATGATTTTAACAATGGACTTGTTTACTGTTTAACGGCAATTTTATCGACACGAACGGTGCCCGCAAAGAATAACAAACCTGGTTTAGCTCGTCTGATAATACAACGTGTAGTTATAGTGTCTTAGCGTGCGCATACAAGTTATAATCTATCTACCGAATGGATCTTGCGGATCTTGCGTCGTGCATGCGAATTTCGTGAATTTTTTTATCGGTGTACGGGTAAAGTTTACTGACGCCACATGTGCATCATAAATTGCATTTAAAATTCGAAATAAGATTACTTGGTAACTTGTTTGAAAAGGTTATTACCCTTTATAAAAACGTATGTGCTTCTGACTTTAGGCTACGTAGGCTAAGACTAGGGCAATACAATATGTAATTATTAAAATGCAATAAATGTTTGTGAGCAAAGCGTGCAATGGGAGTCAGTTAAAAAAAAATCGTAAAAACAGTTACTGTGAAATTTTACAGTGAAAGAACAAAACAAACGCAGACCAGATATAAAAACTTTGGCTAGGTAAAATAATAAATAAACTGTATCATCGGGTACTAAGGTTCTACCTATGACCGTAATCCGAAGAAAAAAAAAAGCTAATCACAACAATAACAATTGAACAATTCAGCTTTTTTTTTTAATTTGCAATAATTTTTACCGAATTGCAATAAGATCCATGTAGCCGTTAAAGATCCCCGAAACTTATTGGATCCCTGAAAATTATTGTAATCCGACAAAACGGGCGCATGATCTGTTTGACTGTAATGTGAGCAAATATTTCCCGAATGATTAAAAATTTGTACAAATAATGTCAAACTATTCCCAAACAAATTTCATTTTCACAGGTTTTGTCCAAAGTGACCTCCTTTTTTGAAGGAACACAAGCGCAGAAGCCCATGAGCCACTAAGCGATTGATGCGTTTATTTAATGCTATTGCAGCGAGCTTAAACTGTCTAGAACGTAAAATTGTTGATTTTATTTTACCTGCATCTCTGACCATTTAATTAAATAGCAGTTAATTAGCGGGTACTCGTAAATTTCCTCCTTACCCTAGTTGTTGTTAAATTGTATAGCAGAGGTGTCTTACACGAAGCTACATAGGGGGAGCTTTTCATAGCGATCGTTACAAGCTTATACAGAGTGTAACGAAAGTGCTCGCAACGTCAGTTGCTTTTTATAATTGCAGTCACAGAATGATTTATAGAAGAAAGAAAAATTATGCGACTTGTGTTGTCATCGTTCCAAACAGCAATGTATCTTACACGAAATAAAAATATAAATATGTCTATAAAAAAGTAAATATATATAAATATTTTTAAAGAAAAGTTTCCAAAAAAAGATATACAAAATTGAGTACTAAAACTTCTCAGAAGTTCTACCAGGTATACAAGCAATCGCCAATTCCACTAAAAACAAAAACTAATACAACATTGCGTTGCATTATATTGCAGTACATGGGCATAATTAAATTACTAGGAAAATGAAACCTTCTGCCCATTCTATGGCTAGTCATTCTACCTATAAACAAATGCTTACGTAATCTATATTTCATAATAATTATAATTTATTATTAAACTATAAATATTATGATTTAATATTAAATTCATTAAATCCGCATGTCATAAAATGTTGCGTTGTTTTGCCAGTGGCGAGTTGAGAACTGTTCTAATTACATCGTTTAGCTGGGAATTCCACATCTGTTGTTTCGCCTTCCGAACCAGAGGCCACAAGAAATCTCAATAAAAGATTTTCTTTAAGATCACCGCAGCCCAAAAGTAATTTGGTTTATCACGGCAATGTAAATCGTAAAAAAAATAATCTGTTTGCAAATCAAATAATGCACTTTTAGGGGTTCGCAAATGCAAGAATGTGTTTTCGGTAATAGGTTCATTTGGGGTCGTGCACGTTATTTACGAGAAAAATAAAACATTTTACGGTCGTTTTATTGTTTCAAGAACCCTTAGTGTGGCGCGCGTCAAAAAATAGAAAACGAAATCTGACAAACAAAGCACGTTGAAAGTGCAACAGATAGAGTGCGGTATTTTATTAATACCACTACAACACACGCATTCAGGAGTACACACTTCTTGTTTTATAATATTACAAGAACATGCGCAAAATGAATAAAGCATGATTAGCGTAATGAAAATTGCCAGTAATGCATACCAGAAAGGCCTTTTCTTTAGAAATTCTAATTAGGGCTGTCCAGAATATTTATCATTTAATCAGCAGTACAAGGACTAATTTTAGTTGTTCAAAAATGCGTAAATGTATAATTCCCTTAGCTCGCATTATATTAATTTATTACTGCAACATGTAGATATTTAAACTAGATTCATTATCCAGCAATGCTGTTTTAATTTAAATGACAATTAAGGGCATGAAGAGGTTCAGAGATAGGAAATTGTTTGATTTGTTTTGTTTCTACTACGTTGTTTTGTTTCATTTCACACCCGTGTATCATCTTCTCTTTATAGACATTATTTGTAACATTCTTGCATTCGTCTCTATTTTATCTTTCAGAATTTGAAGAATCAAATTATGACAACTAACGTCTGGATGTTGCAGGTAAGTTCAGTGTAAATGTTTCCCGTGTCTTTTTTTTACTACAACTACGCTCGTACATGTAAATAAATGAACATTAAAATGTCATTAAAATAAATAAATTTCTTACAATAATTACTAGTAACTTTTAAGTTGATTATTAGTCGACAACTCATTAGCATTTCTGGCAAATGTTTTAAATCTAAATAAGATTCGCGTTAAAAGAGCCTTTTAATCATACATGTACGTGCTTCATTGTTATACCGAGTACTCTAAACTTGCACTTTTATACTATGTACTCGCGTAAAGCAGTTGAAAGGTTATTAATTTCTGTTTCTAAAGGCAGCCTAATTTTGAAAGTCCTCGGGCTTAGTAGTTAGTCTTCATAGTTAAACTTTTGACAACTATTTTAATATGTCACCCTTAAAGCCAGACTGTGGGCTCTGTGCTTAGCAGTTATCTCAGCGGAGACTCTTATAAGCAGACGCCTTCTCCCCTGAGCACCCGTCAGCTCACGAGAACGTTGCAATTACAAAAGGGAGAATGGCCCTCGAGTTTTGCCCATCAAATTTATACGGCCGCTTTCAAAAACCATGGAACAGCCGAGACTTCTCTGGTTTGATAGAGATAGGACCATCATATTCCAGATCACCCAGCCGTGTCTGAGAGCGCGGTTCTCCATTCGAACGCGCCAGACAAGTCATTAAAATGAAAAGAGTTTGTGTGAATGCTTGAGGATCATTTGCAGACAAAAAATGTGTAAACTAGTCGAATATCGACCACGTCTTTCGACCTTTCGAATGATCGATTCAGGATCGGATTAACCTCCATGATTGGATGATTTAACTTTAATCGGATCGTCAGGTGGTGGCGACACCATGGACCTAGTTTAGATACGTCATCTTAAAAATACTTCAGGACTAAAAATACATAAAACAGCTACTCGAAGGATACGCAGATGAAGTAAAGCGTTTGACAGAATATCGCCTTCTTTAGTGACTATTTGCCGTGTGACTACGTGCCGTACTACACCGTGAGTCATAAAAAAAGAACCTCCGGTCGTAGCTCCAAAAATCAGCTAATAATGACCGGATTGTTGTGAAATTTGGCACAGATATGTCATTGTGAAACTTTACAGCACCGGGGAAAAGGCGAACATATTCTATTTAGCACGCAATACAAGATGATGCACCATTGTAGTGTGTAATACATGTGTATACAAAATTAATATTAGATAATTAGACGTCCAAGACGTAGCATACTATTATTGTTGCGTTGGATAAAACAGAAAGAAATATTTAAACTACAAAGACAAAAGATTACAGGCAAGCCCCTGTAAATTCGAAAATACCAAAATATACTGTACTTGTCCAATTATTCCATCTAAAAGGCCAAAATTGATTGCAAGAATGAGTCAACAGTAGATAATGCCAAAACATAATTGCTAAATCGTCGTTGGTTGTAACAGGCAATTTAAAGACACAAAACAAACCACAAACTTGGGTGTTAACATCGCTTATATCGGCTCGTTCTTGGTGCGCCCCGACTCAAAATAATCGATGTTAAGGTTCATGCTTGCGGTCGGTTATCTCTTTAAATTTTATTTAGCACATTGGCCTTTTATGATCTGTACTTTAAACATTCAGCCCATATATCGAAGAACCCTCTGCCGGAGGCATGATTCTCCGGCTGTTCCATATTTGAAATGCCATTCAACTTTCTGCTCAACAAAACCAACCATTGTAATAATTGATTTGTCCTCCAACATCATCAGAATCAAGACTCAGACAGACACACTAATCTAGAGTTTGTTAGCCTGGTCATTCTTTGTTCGTCGGAGGCCTACGCGACTTCATTGTGACGGTGGCGGCGCGCATGTAGACACACGCTGTATCCCCCGACGCGTCTCTATATAGTTGATTGATATCATCAGCACTAAAAACATGGCTTTGAATGGGGTGAACTCGCGGAACTAGAATCCGAGTCTCGCCCGAGACATTGCCATTACGCTTGGGGCGCCATTTCGTTTTCGCCAGCCCCTCTCCCCGTCGCTCTCCGCGGAGATTCGATTCACCAAAACGGTCACATAAAAACCATCAAATTAAGTTTTATTCCTGGATGATGGGAAAACGAACAACTATAACGATCGATCATATAGATTGAACAAAGATGTGAAAGTTTAGATGGTAGGCATCATTGACGCAAGGAGAGACACCAAACGGATTGCATCACTCTAGTGAATACATGTGCATCTTGAAGTGATATTCGCTGTCTAAAAAAACATGCCTCAATCTGCTGAAAATATTTGCCCTGCAGTGGTGTGTTAGCAGGTATGCTAGCTGTGAAGTGCTAGCTGGCTTTACCGGAGATTCACTACATACACAATATAATTGATAATGTATTGATAGTGTAATGAAGCATAATTATTAAGTATATTTTTTAAATTATTATTTCCGTTCATTGTAATAAATATCAATACTTAAGATTATGTACCACACGTAATGCTGAGGAAATGTGTGTGGGGCACATTTGGATTGATAAACGTGTTCCGGCGCCGAAACTCGAACTGGGGACAGAAAATAAAGGTGGACTTTTTAGATGAACAATCTGGCATTCTTAGAATTTAAGTTCTTTTTTATATATATTTTAATGTCGATAAAGTGCCTAAAATTAATTTTTAACAAATTTACATAGAACATTTCTCAGATAGTTTAGTTTTTGGTTTTGCCAAAATAATAAATTGTTCAAATTAACTAAGTAATTCTATATTTCTATTTCAAATACAGTACGTGTAACAATTAACTTTGCACATGTATCACACTAGACTTGATTAGGGCAATGCAATTTAGCGACGTGGATTCTAAATTTAAAACTCTTTGAAATGGAATAGTAATGGCGGAAGCGGCTGCAATGCAGCATTCAGACATAGAAGCCCTAAAAGAAAATAACACTAACGAGTGAGAGTGAGAACGAGAACGGGAAAAGGAGCTATTGAGAGGAGAAAAACTCGATCGAAAAAGAGAACTTCGAAACTTCTAACAAGAACTTTCCAGAATCGTTGAAAAAGTCGAAAATGATCGCGACTCGCTGCGGAACGTCTATAGATATCTGGATTCCTAAGACCTAAAAGATAATGGATTTTTTGTAGTCCTATCCATCGATAGATTCAGTTCCGATAGCGGAGGAAGAAAAGATTTTGAATTCACTAACGTGAATCACCATTTTTATGCGCTTCGAAAATGTCTTTCTGAATGTTTCTTTCTCAAGAAACCGTCTGGCGTATATATGGAAATGCAATCTCTCGGTTCACCCCCAAACTGTTTAACTGCGGTTACAACTAGTGAAATAAAGTTGCATGAGTTCAGACTGACCCTGAAATTATTAGACTTTATATTATATTAAATGAAACGACAGACCATAGAAAAGTGAAAATGATTTTTGCTTAGAAAAAAGTCGTTCAACTCAACTAGCAAGCTATTATGAAAAATGTTAAAAATAAAATAAGTTGAATGTGAATACATATAAAATGCATTCTTTTTTTAAAACTCTATGATTTCTGATAAAAAACATTTACTATTCTCCTAGCATTCTTTTTTCTTAGAATAAAATCAAAACTGATAATGCCGCGAACTGAAAACATCTAGAGAATTGAAACAATGCCATCTAAATTTATTTGTTAATTAATGATTCACAAATGCATTGTGTGTATAATAATATTTGATAAGGCTGACACAGGCTCACAACAGTTTTTCAGTTCGAGGCATTATTAGTTTTAAATGTATTATGTATTTCCAACAAGCATATAAGGAAACAAATGAGCGTTGTCCACTCCCTGTTCACCCCCAAAAACGTACAGCAGTAGCCAAAAGAAAATATCAAAAATATATACAATAAATCATATGGGAAAAGACACCGGTTATATGCTACGGCACCACTGAAATTGTTAATACTAAAACGATAATGAATTACGTTAATGAATACGTACATGAATTAATTTTTATTTCTCAGTGAAGGGTTGTAGGGTCAACATTGTGGGCGTTCGTCAAGAAACTTTAACAGCTTTGTCAATTGTCTCCGGTCATTAAAGCATGTAGCCAAAATGCAAAACACCCTCTCGTGTTATAACAACCTTAATTGACTGTTCAACATGAATAAATATATGCTCGCCGCGTTATTTATCACTGTCTTTCGATTCATCGGTAGAGTAAGGCGTGGAATTTACGGCAATCTTACACCCCGTCGTTACTTTTTTGACAAAAACTCCGGTAATTCCTCGCATTTTTCA
The DNA here is from genome assembly GCA_033995665.1 of Melogona broelemanni. Lineage (NCBI taxonomy): Eukaryota > Metazoa > Arthropoda > Diplopoda > Chordeumatida > Chordeumatidae > Melogona > Melogona broelemanni. The sequence continues at coordinate 17,317 of JAUJYS010000498.1, forward strand.
GGGCTTAATCAATATGACACAGCAATTCCAAACTGAAATTGTCTCAATATGGCTCGGTGCTATGAGGTCGGTTAAGAAAGAACCCCGGTACCCATACAAGAAAATAATTTTCCCCTTTCAGTTTGCTCTATTTTACCTGCGATTTCAACACGTATTTTACGTATCTGGTACGTCTTGATATGGCATTACTGTTCCTATCCATTTAGAAATCTTCACTGACTTCGCACTTTTATGTCCGACAGGAGACTTTATCGGGAATCGAACTCACGACTCTGATAGTAGACAATTTTTGCTACCAGTCCTATAGTTTTGCTTACATTTATATAAATTAAACGGCGATTATTTTCTGTCTAGGTACGTTACAAGGAAATACTAGAATACACGTACCCAAAAGAAAATCCATAAATTATAGTATTTCAACCAAACTAGATTCATGAATTCTATTTCACTTCTTGAATCATCTCGAAATATAAGATACGAGAGAATATTAAAAATCCAATTGAAATGTTTTGAACATTTTGAGAGTGCACAAGTATCGATTATTAGATGTTCTGGAATAATGTTAAGTGCTTAAATTAGTCGTCGTAACCTAGAGGTAGAGCATTTGCCATGTGTGCGACGATCCAGGGTTCGATTCCCGGCTCGGGCTTTTGTTATTCGCTCCCGAATTACTAGTAAAAATGTGTCCCTCCACTATTGCTCAAGCGATTGCAGGGGTTCAGAATTCACTTCAGTAATGACGACGATCATTTATTTTCAATAAAATAAATAAACTTAAAACCTTGTTCATTTTAGTAATTAATTATTACTTTTTATTGGACAGTTGACAGAACTATCTCGAAAAGTATACCACAAGGTATCGATGGCTTTCTCAGTTAATTCAATGTCTATGAGGCATTGTCAGTAGCGCGGCTTAATTGATCGTTAAAGATCGAAACTGCACCCGAACAATTAACAAAACAGAGAGGTTGGCGGAATGTTTGACACACCTAATCAACCAGTATCCATTTATCAAGCGAGAACTCTATGTACAGCAAGCAATTAATAATCTTTTTCAGATCTGGCACGACAATAAATTAACATGGGAGCCGGAAGAGTACGGCGGCGTCACCCATCTCTACGTGCCGTCCGAGCTGCTCTGGATTCCCGACATCGTCCTCTACAACAAGTAAGTTACAATTTTGATGTCCCGCGCGTCATCGATTAATCAACACTTACACCGAATTTACGCGCGGCCGTCTTAATCATATACGACTCCATCATCTTCAGAGCATAGCGCGTATGTGCGGCATAATTTTGAAGTTCAGTTGGAGACGAGAGATGAAAATCTGTCCAACATTTTATCTTTTCTTCGTCAAATCTTGAAATTTTATCGTACTTCAAAAACAAAAAAAAATAGATATCGGTTTTGCAATGGATTATTTAACCATGGATTATTACCAGATAAAATTCAAATATAATGTCCAGCCTAATATTAGGTCAAATAATATAATTGGGGAAAATATTTCAGACAACAACACAAAATTAAATTTGAAAGAGCTTGCAAATTTAAGGGTTTGTAAACTTGACTTTTTCGGCTGCATTGATATTTCATTCTTCCATTTTATTGTATTGTATTGGGTTACATAGACCTTTCATTTAATAATTATTTTTTAGCGTGAAACTATGAAATTATACTTCATACCATGTAGCAATTTATTCACGTAGCAAACGATTGCTTTTAACGATTTTTATTATAAACAAATGCATAATTATAAATTTGGTTTAAACAATTACGTTATTTCCATATTCAAGACAACACCGTACCAATTGGGAAAATTCAAGCAGACGTGGAAACACAGTTTAAAAAAAAAATCTGAAGATCAAGAAAGTAATTTCCTTTAAAAATATCCAGTCTCGTCTTGAATGAAAACCACGTACTTCGGGTCTAAGGCGATCCAGTGTGAAAGTGGATGAAAATGGCAGACACCAATCCTGAAAAATGTGGGCGTTTTCGGGGCGCAACTATCGACTCAACGCGGTGTAGCATCTGTCTACGATCAGCGCTCAGAAAAGAAACTCGCAAATGCGAAAGGATGCATTTGCCGGTTAATAGGATTACACGACGGTTAATTTAGGAAAAGGGAGAACGGCGCAGCTTACAACATTATGCAGTAGCCTCTCGCATTCAAAAAAGAAACTTAATTCTTAAATAGATTCGTGCGTGGAGCGAACATCACGATATAAGAACAACTAATGAGATAAAGTAGGAGCCAGTGCACCCTCTATAAAATAACCAACTGGGACAGCCGCCCAGAGCGCAAATAAAATACAGTAGACGTGTCCTAATACATCCTACGTCCTAATACATTTCCTACCACCCCTCCATAGTCGCTGCTTAGGCAGGGACTAAGGGGTGGTTAACTCCCTTCGGTCTCATTCGAGGTCGGGGGTGATGACAGCGGGCGGATGTTAGCTGTCAATCCCAATCCCAATAAAGTACTACAATTTAATTGTACAATTTATTTCTTATAATCTCTAACTGGAAATTATAAGAAATTAAAAATATAAAAATTATTACTAAATGTCAAATTATAAATTGAAAAGACTAATTGAAAAAAAAATGAAAATTGGCTAAACTTGCAATCGACTGCATTGCGTCGGTACCGGGTTCAATTCACGGCGCTGGCTCTCGTTTATTCGATCCAGGAATATTCGCGAAAATCTGCCACTCACACGTTGCATATCAACACGAGGGGTGCATAATTTCCTGTAGTGATATTCGCTTCGGGAAATCATGTATATAAAAAATATTGATTAATAAATCGATAGCTATTGGAAATTTAAAAAACATATTTTGAATTCAATAATTCGACAAAAAGAATATCGTTTGGCTTTTGATGCTGGAATACGATGTTGATAAAAAATAACGATTGCTTGGCATAAATAATACATTTCCAATCTTAAAATACTGCCCTGAGTGAATTTGTTTTCTTAGGAGTCCCCTGAAAGATTGCCTAGCGCGGCGTCACAAAATTTCGAATTATTTCTGTTTAACGTCAGTCAGTTCCAATTAGAAGACAAGGTTCACACGGCGGAGCTCCCCAGAATCACTCTCGCCAACAAGGTTTAGTCACCTCGCGCAAATGTACAACATAATAACATTATAAACAAAACCGATCCTTCCCCCCCCCACCTCAAACGCGCGCACAACCCCGTAACACAAAGTCACGTAACGACGACGCATTTTCGCAAGTACCCGATAGTCTTACCAGTCTAAACAATCGCGAAACATCCCCTCTTCTGACGCGAACCGCGAATACACGCCGAAGCGCTGCAAACTACCACAGCGCCATCTGTACGTGGAACGTTATAATTCAGCGCGCCGGTAATTTAAATAATTACATTTTTGCGAAGATCGGGTTATCAAGAATCATGGATGGAGAAAACAATACACGAGACCGAAAATGCTAAATTATGACCCTCATCAGTACTACTCGCGCGAACTTTCTCAGTCATAGATGAGCACGCGCTTGAGATAACGGTTGCGGCAGATTCAATTTATTTTTCCAGCAGCGGAGAGACCCGAGTTCGCCGTTACTTAGCGACGGTAAGGCGAGTACTATTTTACGGCATAGTTCTCTGAACATGCCCGCTTACTTTCTCTCTGATAAATAAAATCTCCATAAGTAAAAACCGAATCTGAGATCTTTTATGGGCAAGATGCCGTCAACGTAAGAGAATCAATAATTTGGATGCGTTAAAGAAAACAAATGTTGTTGTTTTTTATCAGTGAAGAGTGATAAGTTAAGGAGAATTAGATACTAAAGATGGCCTACCCGCAATTTCGTTTAATAAAAAATATATTAGATTCCGACGACCGGGCCGTCAAAAGACACTCCACTTGAAAAAAGGAAAAAAAATCACTTTTGTATGACAAGCGCAGAGGCAACTCAAACAAAGGTGGTCCGATGCGATGGGCTACAACTGATTTCTCCTGCATGGAGACGCTCAAATGATGAATGCGAGCTTAAAAATGGATTATGCTAAATAAGCTAATTTCTAAGGGAGGCTTATTTCAAATGCATTAACATTTTTATACCTTTAGTAAGCCCGGCCCTGCCGAACACAAGACGTGGACTGATGTTGAAATGGTTCGGGCTTAGTCACCGGTCTATCGCATTAACACTGACGGAGAAATCTAGCCGAACTAATCCAACAAGGCCCATTCATAAAATTCGTGGACGAAACAGATTCTGTGGAAGCAGACGTTAATTTTTATTGTTAAACACTAGAGTGTTTGCAACAAAAAATCCGAAAAAATAGTCGTGCGTCAGTCAAAACAGGTATATTGTTTAGGAGCAAGACAAAAGGTTCGACGTTTAGTTGTTATTTGAAGCACAACGAACATGCACCATGCCTAACCGTATAGTGAACCATATACCTGTTCGAAGAGTAGTTGTAACCTAGACCTTCAAAATATATTTTAGATAGTGGATAGAAACTGGGTGTGTAAATTTTATATATATTTTTTGTAAGTACGCTAGTTTAATAAATACATGTTTGCTGTAGAACTTTCTAATCAAATGTCATTAAAATAACATAGGTTTTAAATGACGGATTCTATGGTCAGTGAAATTAGAACAGCTTTTAAACACGGAAAACACCAGACAAAGTAACAATTGTAAAGGCACAGCTGTACCAGACCTGGAAAACTGGACTTAACTAAACCTGGACTTAAATAAAAGTCGATCCATCTAAAAAATAAAAAAATGAATAATGTTAATGCCGTAATTTTGGCACTGGCTGGCGCCAACTGGCTCCCTTTTGGTAGTCCAGTGTGAAAACGGAGTTTTTCAACTCGATGGATACTTTAGCAGCAGCCATTAATATCGAGGATAAAAAGGGAAACGGGGCAATCAGTCCCAGCGACAAAACGGAGTTTTTCGCATTCACTCTCATTATTATAAGAGCCGACGGATTGCGGGTGGCGCAGGAAGCAGCGCGCAACTTTTACACGTCCCGTATATATATGGATATTTTTCAAAAGAGCGAGCGTCGTAATGAACGGATGTATACGGTGTGTGTAGCCACTCTCATCATCCGAATTTGCGAAACAGGTAATTTACATGTCGGAAAATGTGAAACGCGAGCGATCTGAATGCTTCGTTAACGGCTGGTATATGTAGTGGCAACGTGTAAAAGGTACCATTATTTTTATGTGCGGCTTTTCATGTACAGTATACGTACATGTATGCGTAGATGGGCGGCAGTTTATGCGCAAGCTGGGTAGTTGGTCTAAACGTTAAATGGACACTTTCATTCATGGAAATTTCGAAGAGCTTCGAGATTCATGGAATGACGCTGGGTGGTGATTCCTCTAATTGGCCAACAGTGAGCTCACGCTCGGAAACAATGCAAAAATGGTGCAAAAGAACTACAGTGCTGGGATTCACAGGTTGTTGTAAGACAAAATCTGGTAGTAAGTGTAGTTCACATACTCTCCACTGTGATAGT
>JAUJYS010000499.1:0-22806 GCA_033995665.1 Melogona broelemanni
TGTACCCCTCGTGTCGATGTGGCAATGTGTGAGGGGCACATTCCTGTACCACAGAATCGAATAAACGAAAGCCTGCGCCGGGAATCGAACCCGTGACCACCCGCTTAGTACACTGTGACCATATCCACTGAGCCACGGGGGCCGCACAGATATAATAACTGATTTGGCAGTTTGTCTTACCCGGTTATCTTTGAAATGAATCCTTCCAAATAGATACTGGCGTCCTCCAGATAGTTCATATTGATCGTGATTTGAATCAGCTAAAGTGGTACAATTAATGGTTAAATTAAGAATGAAAGAAAACCAAAGTTTATGAGAGATGTTTTAACGCAAAGCCAGCTTAAGGGATTACCTGCAACAAACCCAGATTGGGTTTCTTGATGAGAGCGGACAGGCAACCGCCGAGCGTCCGTGTCAGCAGCAGGTTGGTCGACTTCCTCATCATGTCGTCCGCCTCCGCGTGACTAAGTCAATAAATATTTAAGTAAAATTATTAAAGTTCGAAATATTGAGCAGGATTTTTTTTCAAACGCAAACGTTTGATTCATGATCAGGTATTGACGTATGACATCTGAAATTTATGAAAGGTAGCCAAAGTTTTTTTAACTTCAAAGACGATTAACTCGCCGGAACTCGAATGAAATTTATCATAATTGTTTAGACCGAAAAACCAAATTAATTAAAATCCATTTTTTCAAATTAAATTAAAGTTCAAAAACCGTGAAACAAATTAGTCTAAATCCGTTTAGTAACAATGAACAAAAAAAAGACGAGAGTAAAGAAAGCGGCCCACCTCAAATTCAAGTCCTCAGAGAACCGCAAACACGAAACAATAAATTTCTTCACTTGACTATAGACTTCGGGCACGAACATGGAGAAAGGGAACTTCTTGGGAAACGGCATCTGAACAGAACGACCAATGAAAAGTTATAAGTCGTTACTTCCGCAAACTAAACTTTTGATTGATGAAGTAAACTGAAACACTTTTACACTTAAAAACTACTTAAACTAAAATTTTAACTGAACTGGAATACTTTTACTGCAACACTTTTATCGCTTAGTTTGCGCGGGAAAAATAAATTAATAAGTTAATGGCGTTCCTCACCATCTCCAAGGTTTCATCGTGGTAGGGAAACTTCTCCACGATGTCCTGGAACACGACCGGGCTATCCACCTGGATGGGGTGGTAATTGTCGTCGTCGAAGATCTTGCGGAACACAGCCACCCACGACTTCATAAGAATCTCGTTGTACTGGTCTCGGATTTCCAGCAGCAGGTCAAACAGACGCAACACCGGATAGCCGTAACCCTAACCAAAGTCAAGAGAAACCTCTCTGTGATTGGCTGTCAGTGAATGCAGATCCTCGAATGCGGTCCTGTACAATAATTATAATTATTTTTAACAAGGATAACAACTCACCCGCAAAGTACAGCTGAAAAGCATGATCATTCGCTTTATTTTCAACATCAGATCTGCATCCGTACAATACGCCTGCAATTAAACAAAATAAGGATAAATTAATTTCATTTCTCTTCCTTTCTGCTTATGGCCACGCATCCAAACGTCACGGTACACGGTGAACTTCCCAACCCACCATTTGACTCGCATGCCCATAACACACAAAGGATTTGAAAAACGTTGTGGCTAAACGGATATTTGAACTGACCGAGTGCGTTCGCAGTGATGCCGTGATCTTGGACAGGGCCATTTCCCACACCTCATCCAGGTAGGCGCGACTGACTAGGCCGTTGGCGGTGTTCAGTATGTGATCCTCCACCACGAAGAACCTGGAGACGTAAAATCAAATCTTAAGACTCGTTCCGCTAATAATGGGGATTTTTTTAAATCATACGCAAATCTCGTCTAATACGGCAAGACTAAAAACCAACATTTATTAGTATGACGCTTCACTAGAGTTATTCCGCAAAGTAACAAATAACGGAAACAATATTGAAATTGCGTTGTCTTTAACTGGAATTATAATTGGATATTTCATAACTTGATATTGAATTAACCCATAATTATTTTTATAATCGCGTAGTTCGCTCGATAAAAAATAAATAAATGCGCAGTACACCGAAGCCGCAATAATATTTTTCGCGCTATCTTTTCATTATTTAGACTAGACGGCAAAATGATCTATTGAAATGAAATAAATGATCGAAGTTGATTTCACCAGAGAGTAAAACGCTGGTCACATACCCTACGATACCCTGGAAGTAGTTCTTGTAGCCTTCTATTGTTTCGTGCTGCGGAATAAAAAAAAAAAATAGAATTTATAAAAATAAAACGATTTTCTCACTAAAACTTAAAAAATAATAAACTCGAGCAAAATTTACCATATTTGTGGCCGGCTGCAGTGCCAACCGGGCCTGCTTTTTCCGCTGCTTCCTGTAGTAGAACTCAAATTTGTCTCGGGCTCCCTAATGTCCCCAAAAATAAATTCGGGGCAAGAAAATTAATTGATCGTAACACGTACACGCCAGGCGTAAACAAACTTGGTTATGACAACGTTAATCGCTAAAATATTTCAAATTATACAGCAAATTGAGATGATTTAATAAACCGTGACACTGTCGTGTGCACTGATTATTTACCAGCGCAGTGTTGATGTGTAGACAACGGTAGACGGGCGAGCAGTCCACCAAATCCTGCGCACTAACTTCCTCGTCCGGATCGCGCAGCAAGTCGTCGTCCTCCACGTGAATGATACGACGCTCGGGAGTGCCCCCAGCGGCGGCAGGTGGCAGCGGCGCCTTCCGTTTACGACGTTTGGTCACAATGCCAATGTCAATGTTGTTCTGCTCGGCCGCCTGCAGGTAAGAGGTCGAAATTTTCAATCGAGTGTGGATATGATCGGATTTGTTCAAGTGACAACATGATGATCAATTAATGATTTTCTAGAATATTGTGATTTAAAAATATAAAAAAATTAAAAAATTGAACATCATTACTTCGAAATAAAATATTAAGTAATAATTATTTTTTTTCGCTTAATTAATAATTCTTCGTTCTAGTGCAGTGGCCAAATTAATAACTATTAGGTGCACATTTCGATGTTCTAATAATATGTTTTAATATAAGCGGAAATAATTTTATCATTTGTAATGTTCATAGTCAAAAAATAAAAGTTCGGAAATACAGACACCTCTATTTTGTGATCACGTGAACGTAAATAATTAAAAGAACATCTCAGCATGATGCGCAAATGAAGAATGAATATTTTTTTTAGATCACCGTAGTGCCTAGCGCGCAACAGGATTACTGCACCCTCGTGTCATTATGGAGATATGTGAGGAGCAGGGAAGGGAAGGGAATCCACCCCTAAGCTCTGGACTCCCTAATGGAAGCTCAGGAGTGACGCCAGTACCACAGGATCGGATAAACGAAAGCCTGCGCCGGGAGTCGGGACCACTCGCTCAGTAGAATATGACCATACCCACTGAGCCACTGGGGGCCGACAAATATCAGAAGATCGTCTTTTAATTTTCTAAATAGCTAAGAGGCTCGTACTTTGTTTCAGCTGGTTAAAATGTTCATTCAAACAGGCGCAAATAAAAAAATCAATTCGAGCCTCCCACTTACGTGTCGCATGGCGACCTCTCCGATCTTGGGCGAGTGCTTGCGAATACTCTCGAGAAAATCGTTGAGCTCGTTCATGGAGGCCTCGTTGATCTGCGCGCGCAGACGCGGAATGTTCTCGCGCATCTGCTGCGAGAACTGGTAGCCGGCCACCCAGGGCAGGTACGAGTGCTCCAGCTGCTCCAGGGTCTTAAGCGCCGGGTAGTAGCGCTTCTCGCGCATCTGGCGCTTCAGTTTGGCGTACGTCTCCAGCACGGGCAGGCACAGCGACAGGCTGTCGATGGCCGACACGATGTTGCTCTGCACCTGGTGGCATTGGACCAGACTCTCGCTGCGGGACACCACGCCGGTGGCTGAGTCTTGGAGTTCCTGATCGATCTTGTGAATCTCGCTCTGTTCAGAGATTGAGCGATAAGAAAAATAAGAAATCTTAAATCAAACGTTTTATCGCTTGTATATATTTTTTAAATAAAAAATGTGCACATAATTAACGTGAGCGTACGGTCGCCGTAGTTCAGTGGTAGAGCATCCGCCATGTATGCGTTGATCCCGGGTTCGATTCCCGGCTCGGGTTTTCATTATACGATCAGCCTAGCCCAGTCGGTATTGCAACTGACTGCGGTGCGGGCGGTCCCGGATTCCATTCCCGGCGCAGGCTCTCGTTTATTCGATCCTGGCGTACTGGTGAAAATATGTCCCTCAGTGTCCGCCGTAGTATCGGTTGAAATGTGCCAGACCACATTTGCAGGTGAGGTTGTAACGATGATGATCATACCTTGAGTTGTTGGGCTGTGCTGCGCACTTTCAGCAACTCGTGAATTGACTCGATGAAGCCCTGGTAATGGAAATTACACATGCGCTCGATATCCTTGTCGTGGTTTTTAATGCGGGAGTCCAGCCGCTCCATGAACTTCTGGTGCTCGTCTCCATCGTAGATGGCGCTGTCAGTGACAGATAAACGAATGGACGTGAAAACTTATTAGCTGGCCTATTAAACAGATCACATGCAAATTATAGGACAAGCGTGGGAACGTGGATGTTATAAGAATAATCCCTCAAGTGATGTATTCTGTGACATGAGATTTTTTTAACGCAACCAATGTCAATATGAAGAAGCATGTAGTGGTCCACCAGTCACCGACAGTCACACATGCGCAAACACAAATTATTAAATCCTGGAATTAATAATGTTCTGCGAATTCACCCTGACGGTAATACGAGCTCAACCAAACGAATTTCGCCCCCCATTTCATGAGATTGGACTGCTCACTGAATGTCTCATGCTGTTGACAGGCGGTGACCTTTGGCCTACAGTGACGCGCATGAGGCGAATGCAAATCGAAAATATGGCAAAGAGCCAACTGAAGGCAGCATTGTGTGGTTTTTTTTTTTTGCTATTTATTTTTCTCGAGTCTGCTTTACAATGCAAACCGACAGTAACAATTCACAAATCACACACTGGCCAGTACTGTATGTGCAGTTATTGAAAACTAGCTCTGATATTAAATAAATCTATTTAGAAAATATTACTGGTTACAGGTGTCGGGGTGGATATGAAACAATAATTTCTAAAACTAGTTCGGGCTTTTCGATACTTTGAATAGTAAACAAATTGCTGACAGGCTCACAATAAATAACAGAAACGAGTGTTTCTTGAACCAGAACGGACGCAGAATCGCCCACCCACCCATCAACACTTTACGGCTGAATTTCGAAAACCTTCGAGACAAGGGCGAGTTGGGCGTTTCTGTTTTTCCGCTACATGAATACATAGAAGGTTATCCCAGCGAAAATTCTAAATACAAGCGCACCGCCATCTCGAAGGTATTTCACGTTTGTAGGCGCGACATGGTGACCTCAAAACTGGCGATTTCGCCGACATCATCTTAACCCCTTACGAGCAAGTTTTCCAACCCCGAATTAATAATTTACCGTAGCACGAGTCCCACGCTGCTGGTATCTGAAGTTTCTAATTCGTAGAGCAAGTGTTCATGATCCGGATTCGCATTTCCAGCGCCGGAGCTACCGACCCCGTCGGCCATTACGTCGCAAATTTTACGGCGAAAAAAAAACAAACCAACCTCTAAGACCTAAATAATATAATAGAATCCAGATTACTTTTCTACATTTTACAAGTGTTAATTTTGTAACCGGCGCATCCTAACTACCGTAGTGGTCAAAAATACCACGCTTCTTCTCTATAATGCCGATAAGAATAAAAACTTTCGCTTTATTTAGCTACATTCAATGACAGCGTGGAGAAAAGAGCGTGACAAAGGAGTAGCCTATTTGTACTCCAGTATATACGTAAATATCTATGGTTTACACAGTTCATTTCCGTCAGACCACCGGATGTTACATCAATCCCAAGCAGAAGTCAAATATTATTTTGCTCCATCAAAACATGTACACACCTAATAGAACGCGTTGTGACAATGATTCAAACCGAATACATTTGGCTTTTAAAAACATATAGTTCTAGTATTAAAATGATTAACGTGTCCAAATCCTGAAAAAATTTCAACAAATAATTGAGAACGAACAAACTTGAAACTTCACAGGTGACATTTGAAATAGACTACCAGTGTCTGCCTTCATTGCTTAAATTTTGTTTGGATGTTTTACTCTCGTTTTAAATAGTGGTGATTTTATGTTTTATCGGGTTTACCTAATCAAGACCCATTTTACAACGGGGACAGGACAATAAAGCCTCCATCGCTGCCAATTTGCCGTGAAAACGAGGTCTCTGCGTCATAACAACGTAAAATTGCGAACACAAGGACACTCGTAGACTCAGATCCATCGCCATGTCTTCTGCCACCCAAAAAACGTATTTGCCCCACAACTGGAGCGACGACATGCGCATGGGCGTCATGTTCTCGGACTTTCGCAACCGTAACGTCAACCCCACCGACTGGGACTGCAAGCTCACCTTTTGGCGATCCGCCATTCGCGACTGGTGCGCGGCCAGCGGCAGCACCGAATTCAACACCGCCGACATTCGCAATGCCTTCGTCAGGAACGGACGCACCCCCCGCTGTCTGGGCACGGTCACCAGCGAGATGATCAAGTAATAATTTCTGGTCGCTACGCTTCGCGCCATGCTGCGCCGCGGGCGCATTACTACACGTTACGAATTTTCGATAGGAATATGGCGATTGCGATGTCAAACGTTTGGCTATAGATTTGTTGTCTGTTGTCATATCGGTCAGTTCAGAACAGTTAGCAGTTCGGTCAGGTCTTCAATTTAGAAATTGCCCTCACTGCAGGAGATTCTGTATCTCTCGTGTTGCTGTGGAAATATGTGAGGGGTGCGTTTTCACCAGTACCCCAGGTCGCCAGCCACCAAAGTGGCCCATTGTGAACCTCACCTGCCTTATTGCCGTAATAGCGCTTAAGCCTGTCAGAGGACAGGCAGCATTGTCGCAGGCTTCATTCGAATATTAATATTTTTATGACGTCACAGCGTGAGTCAAAGAGGCGATTTAGCTGCGCATTTAAGATTTTACGCGCACAAAAATGTGTGCACACAAAATGGCGGAAACTATTTTATTATAGAAGATGCAACCGTATTAGTGCTAAACCTGACTTAAATTATTGAGTTTTCATGTCAAGAGTGCCATTCTTCCGCTATGGCCCCTTTCGGGATATATGGTAGCGTCTTATAAGGTTACTCACGTATATGTAATAGTTTATATTCGATTTTTTTCCTCTCTTCGTCAGACAAGGGCAGCTGATGACGTTGGAAGCATTTCAGAAGCACACGGCCGAGCAGGGTTGGATCGGGTGGTCGTGGGACGTGCTGGTTCAGCGGCCGCTCAGCTACACCTGGTCGTTCATCGGCAGCTCCCTGTTCGCGCCCAAGGAGACCGCGCCCGTCCAGCAGTTTGTCAACTTTGACCTCATCAGGGTAAGGTTAATTCGTCGGGAGGTGATCACTTTGCACTAACTTTGTGAATTTTGACAGGGCGTCCGCTAAATGAGGTTAAAATGCAGACATTGGCGTACCCTATTACTTTATCTTCAAAATAATTGTATAGACTAAAATTGAAGGATTATGAAAATTATTAAAAGATTGGTTTAGCAATCGCCCTGTAACCTTTCAATATTGTCAGTAAAACTTAATTTTTCACATAAGATCAACTGAACGTTGTAAAATTTGTTCCCTGCATAATAATTGAAGCTAAAACTATTTTATCTAATAAATTAAAAATCATCCAATTCTGCAAGATTTGTAAACAAATCTTGCCAATTCTGGCTTCATCTTCTGGGCATGTTATCCATATCAAAACCAAGGTCGCTAGACGTTAATATTTCTCGGGAAAGGTGAATAAAATACAGTTACTTCACATAGCTTTAGTATTGTCTATTTCTAACTTAAAATAATTAAACCATTAAATATATTTTCACTTCAGCAACTGACAGATTAATTTATTAACTATCGGACGTCCCCAGTTACTACTGAAGGTATACAATTATTTTAGTGGGAAATAATTCTAATTAACTATCCGCACTTACGCAGATATGGTGATCGCCTGTTGAAAAACTTTTTTTTTTATTTCTCGCCAGGAAAAATCCGACCTTATCCTGCAGCGCCACACCGCGGCCGTGGAGGCGGGCCAGGCGGACGCCACTGTGTCGTGGGACGCGCTGGCCAAGCTGTGTCGAGACGTGTGCAAGACCAACCGCGACATGGAACTCTGCCTCATGCTCCTAAAAAAAGAGAAGCACCTCACGTTACACGTCGAACAAGACCAGAAGGTACCGTATCTTTGGCGATTATATTACGCTAAAAATGATATTAACGTGTGATATAAAGTATGAATGCAGCAAAACGATCCTGCAGTGACTAGGCACTACGGTGATTTAAAAAATAAATAAAAAATATTCAAGTTATTATTCAAGAAAATAATTTTAATTTCAGGAATAGTCATATTTATAAATTTAATTCGGATCATGATTATTCGGATTATTTAGATTTAGATGGAATAATTTTTATAAATTTTAAAACTTTGAATAATATTTTTCTGTTTTTGTTTAGATCATCAAATTTGCAGTCACTGGAAAACCGGCCAGCACCACCGCCAAGCTAAGTCAAGTGGAGAAATCACTGGTTCAGTACGTTGCTACCGTTTCTATAAATTGTAATAAGAATTGAATTCTCGATTGTTGTGTACTGATTGCTAATAACATCTTGCACTCTCAATTTTGTAGATTACGTATGGTGCAGAAAACTCTGGAGAAACAGATTGACCTTCACGATTCGGAAGTAGAAAAGTGAGAGAATTTTCTATCGACACTATTTGGGGTGGATAAATAACACTTGCATATGTGAAACTTAAAATCTTATTATTTTGTTCCTCGCAGATATACCAACGAGGCCAAGGCTCAGCTTAAACTCGGCAATCGAAAAATGGTAACATTTGCATAAATTTTCGATGGAATTGTATTGTTCTTTGAAACGAGAGCTTGGTTTCTGATTTAACATAAAACTGAGTTGTAGAAAAAATGATGTAATTTGCCATTTTTCGTATTTCACACGTTATTTGGTTAATTATTTCGCGAATTTTCATTCGTTCACAGGCCAAAGCAGCGCTACAAAAGAAGCGGCAGAGCGAAACTCTGATAGTGAAAAAGGGAAAGACCCTAGAGAACATCGAGCTCCTGTTGAACAACCTGCAAGACGTGGACACGCAGAAGGCGGTAGGGCTAACGAATTGCTCTTTCCATTGTTCAGTAATGTTGACAACTTAACAGAAAACAAAATCTTGCCAAAAAGTAACGAAAACAATTTTTCTGTTTCTAGGTACTAAACGCGTTGCAAGCCGGATCCAACGCCTACAAACTGACCCAAATGTCCGAAGGTTTCGACCTCGATCGGGTGGACGAAACAATGGCCAACGTGCAAGAGGTAAGCGTAGACGGAAGTGATAAGAGCTACTCACACACATCGTCCCTGTTTAGAAAGCGACGCCAAATTGTTTGTGCAGATTCCATAAACATTGTGCCAATTATCTGTTTTTGTCCCGTAGACTCTCGAAATGCAGCACGAGATGGAGGCCGTACTAGGACTGCCGATGTTTAAAGAAGACACAGACGCGGCCGAGCTGGAACAGGAACTGGAAGACATTCTGGGGGACGGCGGAGAGGAGGACAACCAATCGGACTACGGGGAGCCAGTCGCCACCCACACGCACGAGACAATCAGCCCCACTACTGCTCTGGCCCAGCGACTGAAGAAGTTACGAGAGCCGGAAGGTAATGGAAATCAAATAAACATGACTGTTGTAGCCTTGTTGGTGAAACATGGTCTCGGGTTCTCGTTTAGTGGATCCCGGGGTACTGATAAAAATGTGCCCCACTCAAAGACAGTAGAAAAATTAAAAGTGAAAAAATGTACCGGTATATTTTCACAGAAAATGTTGATCAACCGTATTTTGCACATGTGCAAAGGATGTTCCCCCAAGAAAATCTATCTTATGATTTTTATTTCGAATTTTCAGAGCCCAACTATCCGGACGCACCAACGCATTCTCCGACCACCACCACCAGAGGCCGTGTGAGGCAACACTAAGCCTGACCAACCAACCAAACCTTGTGATCTACTGATGCCGACAAGAAATTTTATTGATTTTTGTAATTTTACTATTATAATGTCTTGATTAAAATGCGTTCAATTTTATCGATTTTTGTACGCAATTTTTAAATTTTGCAGACGTTGTAGAAACAAAAAAGGGAAAGTTTTGAAAATGTTTTTCTGTACATCAGAAATTAGAGAATATAGGTGGGTCCAGCGCACAGAATTGATGAATAGGTATTATATTATTTTACGTATTATATCGTACATTATTTTTATGTTTTTAATTCCTTTATCATGTACCCTGGAATGTAACTATGGCTATAAAAGACACACTGACCAGTATCCCGTGATCTAATAAACGAGAGGCCGTGCCGGAAATCGAACCCGAGACCGCCGTGCCGCAGTCTGTCGCAATAGCGACTGTACCACGATGAGCCGTACTTGAATATGTAAACGTAATGTATTCGGGGCACATTTTACTACGACTTAATACTGTTGTGCGATTGTTTTAAGAGAAATTACCGGACGCCACTAATCATTCTAGATAGCATCGGCATTAAACTGCTTTGCACTCGGCAACACGAAACACACAATAGTAAAGTTACAAACGAATCCAACTTCCAAACTATTGTCAATATAAAACAATTTATATGCAGTGAACCCGAAAAAAGAAGTTTCTTTTTACATTTTCAACGTCATCCTACATTTCAACGAACTTTGTTCTGTTCTAAGTCAATTATGAGAGTTGGGAAAGCTGTACCTCGTTTAGGTGCTCAATAGTGGATACTTGGGCGATCTCCTGGTTACTCCGTGGCGTACGTGGTAGGGCTCGTAGGGGTCGTCCACGTAGTACTTGGGTCGCTTCCAGTATTTGGTCATCATGTGGGTGAGCAGCTGATTCTGCTGCGAGTTGCAGAACACGTGACGTCGCAATCGCTGACGCCGCTTCCAGTCCTTTCGCCAGAGTCGCTTGCCGCGACCGATGCGCGGTCGAATCCAGGCGCCCCAGCGCAGCTGGAAGAAACGTTTGGTGGCCGCCTTTACAGTCTTCTGTCTTCCACTGCGGCGCGAGAACTTGATGTGGTGGCGATGCGGCTGAACGAAGAGGGGACTGGTGGGCTGCTCAGTGCGAAGCAGGGAACTGCAATCGAGGGAACACAATAAGTTAAACTACGCTTGACCCAGTAAATTTTACTAAAAAGGCGGATAGATAATGTAGAGATCACACATACAAGCTCGAGAAAATCTATGCTAATAGAAACTACAAAAAATCTCGTTTTTCCTCCAGAAGTGCCTCTGAATGGAACGCCCTCCCCAAGACTTAGTTGACGCCCCTTCTCTAAATTTTGTGAATTTGAATAAAATACTTGAGAAAAACCAATTAAACGTAAATAAAATAAGTATCATAAAGTTCGATAGTTGAATAGTTTTAATCTGTCAGGTTCTGTTGGCAATAATATACGTTTGAAACAAATGGAAGAACCTCGGACGGAGACAATTTCTGACCAAGATAAAAGTAATAATCTGATCAATGACTTCATGACATCAATCAATGACTAAATGGATGAATGCAAATAAATGCAAATAAATGAAATAAATGCTGCCTATTGAAATAGTTGGCCACTTTCCGGTTTATTCCGCTGCCTATTGAAATAGTTGGCCACTTTCCGGTTTGGAATGGTAAACAATTTGACGAAAAACTGTCCTGTACTTTGACTTTTAAGATTAAACGACGAATACTTTGAAATATTACTCTTGATGGTGAACTGCTTTGAATCGCAAGCACATCCAAGAACAATCCTAGACTTACAAAAACCGCTAAATCGGACAAGAAAGCGATCCTCAAGCGACTCAACTCTGCGATTTAGATTTAGAATTTCGGAAGGAGACGATTCGGTGTAGTATTACCTAACATTCCAATGCTGAGCCATGACTGCGTACAGGGTAGGTGTCGTGGGTCGATTGATGTTCGCCTCGTTCATTCTCCAGTGGGAAGTCAATGTGCTGAGGCTGCGGGTGCCTGTGACGGGGCCACTGGAGAACCAGTAGTGGCAGGGCAACGATTGAACCGTGGCCGCACATGCTCCGTGAAGGCTTGATCCGGGAAACGCCGACGGCAATTTTTGGATGCAGTTCTTGGTTGCACAAATCTTCAACGCATCACCGCATAGACCTGAAAATGCGATTTTTAACCAGGCGTTGCATGAAATAAATAAGATTCAGTTGGCCGGGGAAAAAATTGTTGTTAAGAGGTTGTGTGCGTACATAAATATTATTCGGTGCTCCAATTTAGCCCTAACGCTAGCAAGGTGCACAACACAAATGTTAAACGCGCCCCAAAATCGATCGCTGTTAACACACAGTCTTATTTTCGTAACACATAGGTTAAAAGTGCTAGCCCGCTAGCTACATTTCTTAATTTACTCACGTGAACAGTGGCGTAAAAGCCCCAACACCGCCATTTCTGAAACTGTGAAAGGTCAGTAATATGCTGAACTACCTTATATGATCCAATTTTAAAATAAATCTACATTAAATAGGTCGAAAAGCGCAGATACGAACCAACGACACGCTCAACTATATGGGAGCGGCCATCTTTAAAATAACTATCTATTAAAGCAGCACCTATACCATGACGTCATCGAACGTAGTGATACTGACCGGCAAATTTAAGCTATTAACATTTTCAAAGAAACACACAAGAAAATTGTAACAAAAAACCAAAATTTTATTTTCAATCGAAAATATCAGTACATTTTTCACCAGCAGCAATAAAATAATTTTTGGTTATACATACACGTTGAAATTTTTGACAATACTTCATCGAAAATCGGGCATACCGCAATTTAAAAATTGAGATAGCCATATCAATTGACATACTTTAAGAAAAAAATTACTTTAATTGTTCAATTTGGTTGATAACTCGCGTCACAATGCAAAGTACATTTATAACATATCCTTCCGCACAAATATGAGTTGAACATTATTCCCACAAATGTTATTTGTGGGGCTGTACAATAACTATGATAATTACATGTATACAAATGATAAAAAAATAATTTAAGGGCATTTTATTTTTCTCCTTGTCTTAACGTTGATTTTTCTTGTCAAAGTGTTTTCGAGTCACCGTTTCCAAATCGTGTGGCGTCACTTACGAGTATCAAATGGGACAGTAATTGCACCGTGACAGCGTGGCATTTAAAAAATAAACTCGAGATTTACAGAATTTGATAGAATGTCGACTGATGACGGGATTGGGAGTCGATTCATTTTGTTTTTAAATGACGTCCATATAAGTTCAAGGTTTCGTTACCCGATATTTCATCTTGGCTTAGAGAACAAAAATAGCCAAACCGAAAAAAAAAAGTTTCGTCAAGATTTCTCACGGGCTCAGCCACGAAGATGGTTCCATAAAAAAATATCGCCAAGTTATCGGAAATATCGGACGATGTTGAGATGTAAAGCGCGATTCAATTTTCCCCTCCCGTCGATCAATACAGCAACCACTTATTCGCCGCTACCACGCTAAAAAGAATCCACAAGGTGGCGCCATACTGCGCCGAGGACGCACCACTCTTCACCGCCTGCTCCTTGACCTCCGACGGCGACCCCTTCACCTCATGGTCACCGCCACTCCTGCCGTGCGCCACGTCCCCCGTTGCTTCTGGTTCGGCAGTCGGTTCCGCGGCCGGCTCGGCGGTTGGTTCAGCAGCTGGCTCGGCAGCAGGCTCGGCTGCGGGTTCCGCGGCAGGCTCGCTGGAATTACCACTCAACGCCGTGGATTCAGCCGATCTTACCTTCCTTTGCGCCATTTTAGCACTGTGCTCATCGCCTGCTTTCTCCTGCTTGATAATCGACCAGATATTGGTCAGAATCGTATAATCGTTGTCAGCGGTGGCATTACCGGTTACTCGCAATCCCTGCGGTGGTCCGCCACGCTTAGACGAGCCACCTGCCTCTAGCAGCGGGGCTGCCATCAGCGGTTTAGCCGGACGTCGGTTGACCTGAGACGTCGAGAATTGAGGCAGCTGGGGAACATTGGCCGGAACCGGGGGTGGAGTGGTGCCCTTGAAGGGTCGGAAGGTTCTGGTGGGTCGTGGAACGTTACCTAGGGCCAGTCGCGGGTTGGTGTTGGGCGGCGGGGCTAGAGGGGAGACGTTACGGACGGGTGCACCGTCGGAGCCTAGTGGGTGTCCGTGGCTGGATTGCTGGACGCGGTGTCGGATGAAGGCGCTGTTGGCGGGACGTTGCGGGGGCGGTAATTGGGGCGGCACGGGTGGGATACCGTCACGGGGGGCCGGTCCGCGAAACACGACTGGATGCTGAGCGCTTTCCTGGAAGGCGGCGAAATTCTCGTCGCGAGGGCGGAAGTCGCTGGTGGGTTGGTAGACATTGCCGAGTCGGCTGGGGAGATTGGGTACGATGGGGGAATGGGGGACCAAGCGCTCGGCGACGTACACGGGCGGGGCCTTCTCGAATCGCTGGCCGAAATCGGAGGCACCGAATCCGCCAAATTGCGGTTCGCCGGGTTGGAACGACGGTTGGAAGGGGACGGCACGGTTAGGGACGAAGGGGTCCTTGACGAAGGAACCGTTGGGCATGATTGGCACGGGGGCGCGGTGGACGGCCACCAGAGGGCGCGATTCTGGGGGCGAGGGGCCAACCGGTCGGAATCCCTCCATCATGGCTGGGTTGCGGTTGTCAGAGTCGACGCCGATCTTGGTTGAGACGACGGAGGAGACCATGTCGCTGATGTATTTGGCGTCGGGCATGGAGCGGGCGTAGCTGCTGAGTTGTTGGTTGCGGTGGTTGGGGCTCTGGCCGCTGATGTTGGTCTCGTGAACGAAGCTGGAACCGAACTCGTGGTCAAACTCGCATTGGTCTACCACGTGGATCTTCCAACCCAGGTAGCGATGAGTGAAGCACTAGAATTGGATGAACAGGGAAATCTCAATTTATTGTAGGACATTTACAACACCTTGACATTAAAGTGCGGAAGCACGCAGAGGAGAATGTCGGATATTTAATTATTTACAAATTATTATCATTAAATTATTTACAACACTGTCTAGCGCATCCTGCACGTAAAAGTACAATAACCATTCTCATCACTTAGAAATTATTTAACTGCTGAACAAATTAAATACTGTTTTTTTAAGCATTACTTTTCAAACCACGAGTAGATTTCAAGTAATTTCCTCCAAGCTGCAATCCCGTTCTTTTTCCTTGACCCAGTAAATTGAAACGCGATTTTTTTTAAAATAATTTAGTTTTTTTAAAGTAGAATATTGGAAGTTTACTATTAAGACGTTGAAAAATAATGTCACTGTCAGGAGAACTAAATTTTTTTATTCGATATCATGCTAATTTTTTGGCTCAAATCTTAACACGATTGGTGGCGTTTAGAAAACTGACCTGATAGAAGACCAAGTCGGGAGTCTCGGCATCGGGTGTCCACTGCAAAACGGCAGCCTGTCCCTTGTCGCAGCTCAACTCCAACACGCGCTGGTATTCTCCGAATGAGTTGTACTTCTCGGCGGCCTCCTTGGATTTCTGCACCCACTCACACAGACGACCAGCTACGAAACAAAAGTAATGTTAAACATCACCGCATCCCTGCACATCAACAGTTTAGGGAGCAACACATTTTGAGAACATCGTGCGCACCTGCGGTGGCTTCCGCTTCACCGGTGGCTCCGAAACGAACGCCAGCAAACACTCGTACTTTCTGAAACGAGAACAATAATGTTAAAACTTCATAAATTAGTGTAAATGACAGGACAAATGAACTTAAGCTTGAAATAAAAGTATTTTAACAACGTAAGTTTTGTTTTTAAGCAAAAAGGAAAGAATAAGGGTTTTTTTATTTCTGGCAATTTGGATGTGTTTTCCACATAAAACATTTTTGCTGGTGAGAATTTTGCTATAAAAATTGTTGAATAGAATATTTCAAAAAACAATTGCTGTTGGCATGATATTGGTTCCTTTTTCTTTTGAAAAGGAACTGGTTTCAGTTCCCGTTCCTCATATGAAAGAAGGAACCAGTTCCAGTTCCTCAAAAATTAAAAGGAAAGTTCTAAGTTCCTAAAAAACATTCACTTCCTAGGAACGGAACTTTTCCGTTCCAACCCAAAAATTGGATATTGGTTGAGTGTTTTAAAATGTCTTGCCTCTTGATCAGCAGCCGACTTGGCTCCGAAACCTCCGACCGGGTCGTCTGTGATGTAGAAGGGATGGTTGCGGGCCGGAGTTTCGGGATCGTTGCCGCCCTCCACCACAAAGGTGTAGGTCTTGCCGCGCACCACGGTGATCTCGGGGATGAGCAGACCGTTGATGTACCAACCGATGCCCCAACCGACGTGGCCTAGAATCAAATTCGTAAGTTATAAAAAGCGCACCATCAATAAATTTTGCTTCTTGTTTTTTATTTTCTCCATCGGGTTAGCCACTCATGGCCAGCCTGCCCAAAATTAATTTTTTGTTTAAATCACCGTTGTGCTAATCACTACAGGATTACTGCACCCTTGAGTCTCTATGGAGATATGTGAGGGGTAGGGAAGGGAAGGGGAATGGCAGCTGGAATAGCCAGGCTGCAGGATCCACCCCTAAGCCCTGGACTCCCTAATAAAGGCTCAGGGGTGACACCAGTACCGCGGCTCGTCGAATAAACGAGAGTCTCTGCCGGGAATCGAACCCGGGTCCGTCCGCACCGTAGTCGTAAGCATTACCGACTGAACTAAACGACCGTGCGATTAATGTTAATATTATCTCCAAAAATATATCTGCAAACTCACCAGTGATAGTGCTATATCCCTTCTTGCCACCAGCTGGTCCAATCTGGGCGTAGAACACGTTATCCTGCGGCTCGGGACACTCAATGGGCGGGATGTACCAGGCGTCCTCCGCCGGGGTCACCGGGGCCGGAGTAACCACCGCGGCCGGTTGCTTAGGCTTGGTCGCCGACGGTTGCTGTCCAGTTGAAGCGGCCGGGACCCTACGGTTGGGCGTCGCTCCACCAGTAGAGCTGCCTCCGTTGCTGCTTCCTCGATTTCCGGTTCCGGATGCCGAACCACTGCTGCTGCCGCTGGACGCAGTCTGAGAGGGTCGTTTGGTGTCTGTAGATGAGCCCCCGCTGTTGCTACTGCTCGGTTGAGGTCGTTGGGCAGGGGTCAGGTGGGCGTCGGATGTGCTGGGGCTGGGTGCCGAGGCCTGGGAGCCGCTGTCGGACTCGGAAGAGGAGCTCTCAGCGATGGGGTCGGGGCAATTCCAGCTGGGAACGCGGTTGAAGTCGATGAATACGTCGTCTGGTGGGAGAGAAGGTTAGCTCGGAGTTAGAACAAAATATTCTATGTAACAGTTTTGAATGATGCAATCGGAAATTATTTTGGGGCTGGAAAATGGGCCTACACATGATGATCCACAAATACATTATGATCCATAAAGATAAATTAAGTTAATAAAAATTAATAATAATAAGTGCGGATACCCGTGTGCGTAATATGAATTTTAATTGTTAAATTTAGTAAAAAGTAGTTAATTTTCTAGTATATATTATAGTAATTATTGTTATAATTATTGTGTTACAAATATTGTAAAACATTTCGTCAACAATGAAGCAAAATAATTTTTCTAAAAAAAATAGCAAACGAATACCTCCGTTTCTGCTGGAATGGTACGAGACTTCGTCATAAGAGTTGAGCGGACCGATAGCCCAGATAATTGGCTGTGCCTCGTTATCGGAAATGGCGATGTCCAAACGATCAACTACGTAGAAAATAAAAATGCACGAAATTACCAAGGATCAGGAATATTATCTGTACAATTATCAACTGTACTATTACTCCACCATTAGAACGAAAATTAATTCTAGAATAAATATTGTTAACGACTAACACGAACAGGTGAAAAATACAAAGATATTTAGTTGGCTTACCAGCAGAGAGGGGGCGCTGGTAGGTCACCATGACGTAGCCGTTGACTTTTACAGCGTTCAACAGACGAACCGTGTTGGTGTGCGACTGGATTTTGTAGTCGGGGCAGCTGCCTCGTCCCTGGGCGCACTGTTCGAAATGGGAAAACATGTGACTTGGTTAAGAAAAAAATTGGAAACTCATTTGAAAAGAGCTATCGGGATAATCCCCCATAACCCTATAGGAAGACGACTCTCAAATATGACCTCACCTGAGACTTGGCATCAAGGAAATAATCGACGGCGTGTCCGTGATTCAGCTTGTCGATCCAGGCGACCACCACGTCACCCTCCACCATCTGCGAGTGTTTGGAATCTCCGCTCAAGCCGAAAGACATGTACTCGCCATCAGCTACAATAATCAAATTGTATAAAAAACACCCCATCACATTTCAAGCAACGTCAACTCCAAAACAAAACACAAGTTGTATCCTTGACCATAAGGATGAGAAAACGGCAACAATTCGCGATGATTCAATAATTAATGAAAGAGATAATTATTGAATCATCGCGAATTGTTGCCGTTTTCTTATCCTCATGGTCAAGGATACAACTTGTGTTTAGTTTAATTCTACACGGCTCCTAATCCCTCTCGTTTTCAACTCCAAAACAGTTAAATTTTTTACAAAATAATTAAAATACATATTTTTCGATAAACATTTTACAAATACGATGCTAAAAAATACACTCATACTTTTTTATAGAACTATTGACACCACACATAACTGAAGCAACGAAATATTTCTTAAAATTCAACGGACAAATAATCCGAACTACATTTAAATGTTTACACTTTGAATATATTTACGAATCAGGAACTTACATTGTCAGCGAAATTACCCAACAACTATAAAAGATTGAACACAAAATAAGTTTGCATACCCAAATGAGCGACCAACTGCACAACAATAGTGTCGCCGGCTTTGGCCCAGCGCACTTCGAAACCGATTCCATCCGACAAAACTTCGCAGTTAAGCTTGCTCTGAAATAAAACAAGAATGTGGCATCCCGGAAATTGTACCAATGAAACCTTCCGGAACTAAAAGCCGAGCCATTTACCCCAACCATACATTCAATTCAAACTAATATAAACTTTAAGCGATCACAGAACTACAGAAACGGACGACAACAAAATATTTGAATGAACTGGTAGATATATTTTACAATAAAAATCCCTTATGTTAAAAATCTTTTACAATCAAGTGCTAGCTAGTCAGGTTTTATTTAATATTAAGTTCCAGGGAAAAAAATTATGCAAATCATTCCAATAAATCATGCCAAGCAGAAGCAACTTAACAAGTCTCAAGTTATGCTACCTAAGGAAAATGAATGAAGGATTTGTGGAAAAGAAAAAAATCGAGCGTGATTTTGAGAAAAAAAGAATTACTGAAAAAAAAGTAAAGAACATAAAATAAATTATAAGTAATTTTAAACAGTTGGAGAAATTCAAAAAGTTGCACTTTGAGGTGTGAACAATATCCAATGACCACGACCACTTTAAGATGTAAAAGATAAAATTAACAGATGTACAAAAATGTGAGCGAATGATGTGAAATGTGGTATTCCACCAAACAAGATGATTTCTAAAAGAGAATTATTTTCAAGGTTTTATACAAAAGAAATAAATTCTGTAGCAGAATTTGAAAAAAGTGGGGACAGTTATGTGTTGAGGTTTCGAATGAGGAATTTCAGACAATGCAAGGAAAATACTTCTAAAGCGTGTAATATGTTGTTAAATGTTCTGGTTTGTTTCAAGTGCGTAATAATGTGACCAAACGTACAAATAATGTACACTTGTATAAAGTACAACGTACATCCAACATTCTCAGCCACATTTTATTTTTGTAAATGTATAGTTTGTATTACATCAGATTACATGCATTTGTGATGAGTAAATAATTCGTGAAACATAAAGGTGAATCAAGGTCACTGGTGTTCTCAATAGTGGAATAGAAAAATCGAAAGATAAACTTTAAAATATTATAAAATCACGATTTTACATTCACCTTGTTGTAAAATTTTGTAAACTATCAAATATTGTTCGGTATCAATTTTTTTTTAAAGAAAATAAATCAAATTTCTAAAACAATCGGCTGATTAAAAATATTCAGTGCAATTGATTCACCAATACAAAACATGCATTCCATCCATTCCCTCGCCCAATATAAAGTTAAAGTTTTAGCTTGTTTCATAGCCGCAAATTTGTCAACATTTGAGAATTTTACTTTTTAAACGTAATGGTATTTAAAAAAATTGCGTTATATAACAAGTTGTGTTAAAATCAACTACTTTCGAAAAATAACAGAATAGTTTGGTGTTGAAAACTTAACAAATTTTTGAATATTTAAATGCCATTTGGCAATTTTAACCAGTTGAAAAATTAAACAATTTGAAAAAAAATGAGAAAAAGCCGGTGAAATATCTCAATCAAACACATGGATCTCGGAAAAATGATTGTATGAAAAAACTGGCATTCAGAAGTCAACATGATCTGATAATGAAATTACAAAATAAAGTAGTAGAGGAAAAAAAGTGAAATATAAAAAGTATAAAGACAAACACACAAACAAAAACAAAAACGAGAAAAAATAATAATAAAGTGAAGTAGGAGTTTTTTCAGGCAGGATTGAAGTCGTGCAAGGCATTAAGTGGACCGGTGTACAAGTGCTGGGGTAAAATCCGCATCGGTTCCACAGTGAATTCAAAGACTGGCAGTTACAATGTCCAGACGGTACCAAAAAAAACCGGTTAACTCAATTCCATTCTCTCTCAATCCTCACTGGAAAAACAAATCAGGACAGGGGAGGGAAACGAAAATGAAATGAGGGCTGACGAGCAATTAATTCCAACAATGCATGCCAAAAAATTGTGCTGGTGTTTGGTTACCTTCGTAGTGAACATTGGGATCGAATCAAAACTGGGATCATCGCGCTCAAACGAACCGAAATCGATTGACACAGGTGAAGTCATAAAATATTGGAGGCCATCATGCGATCGCGGCAGCGCCACATGCGAGCAGGTTATGCTTTACTAATGCGGGGATTCCGATTAATTAATTAATGCGAATGGTTATGATTAAGGGAATGCCTGCGTCCCCTATCGACACGAAAGTGTATGAAAACAAACACAAAAATAAAAACCGCAAAATTCACCATTATTAAAAGATGGTGGTGTAATAAAATACACGCCGAGATAGATGTATAATGAAATGAATTTAACTAATTTTTTTTATTTAATCAGTATTTTTCATAATATTCACAATTGTGTTTAGTGAATCTTTCTAAAGCCTGATTCAAACGATCGATCATTAAACGTTTGGATTCTAAGGCGTTTCATGATTGAAAGCAAAATTATTACAATAATTAAAAGTAAAATAAATATCGGCTGACAATTTTTCAATACGATATTTTTCATAATTAAAAAAAAATATATATTCATCATTCTACAGGTCGATTCATGAATGAAATTGCGCGCGCACTCTAAATTAATCTTACCTGCGGCGAAACGCCCACCATCTTGAGGGACGGCGGCACGTTCAGATCCTTGGGAATCTTGACGTGACCGAAATCGACGGCAAACTCGCGGCACCACACGCTCAGGTAGTCGATGTCGAAGACGGTCATTCCGTTGGGCAGCGAAATTACCAGGCTTTGACCGTCGTAGCGACCAAGCGGCTTGGAGCTGCCCGACGAGAAAGAATGTTTTTGAAGTGATTTTTTAGATCTTTGGGCTTTTAGACCTTTGTGTTTGTGCAACGAAGGAAATTATTTATTACACTGTAAACTATTACAATGCTTGAAATACTTTTTTTTTAATTGGTTGAATATTTATTACTTGTTTAGACTTGTTTACTTGTTCAGAAAATGCAGGAAAGCTATCAAAATAAACTGAGATGTTTAATAGATGATGGATCCTTGACCAAAAACGTCCAAAAAGGTCAAACATGTTCACTTGACGACAAAAGTTCGATGGTAACGAAAAATATGAAAAACTTAAATAAATATTTATACGTCAATTAATTTAAAATATACTCGTCCATAATAACCAGCCGATCAAATATGAAGACTTTCAAGATTAATACTGAAAATGGCGAAGCCGGAAATAAGGTGAAAGTGACGTATCGTGGGAAAACTGCAAGAATGAATAACTACGCGTTGACACTATAACAATGCTTGTTGGTCGATTTACACATTTCTGAGAAAATAGTGCCATGACAAAACGTGAATGGTGGTTTATTTTTCTTACCTTCCATTTTCGTCCGGAACAAGAACTCCGTTTTGGGAAGGCTTTCCTCGACCGGCCCAGAAATGAGCGTCTTGACAAATAGGAAACAAACGCCAAACAACGACAAGCATGAATAATTCATGTTTTCTATTACTATTAACAGCTGACCTTTCTGCGGCAAATGGAGGGCAACAATTATGTATGCGAGTGCTGTAAAGCAATGGGAGAAAATGTGATGGGGAAATATCGCCACTGTTTTATCTTTAAAATTTAGACGGAGCCAATCTATCAAAATGTAATGAGACTTGCAACTGTCACTATCTGTAAAATCAGTAGAAAATTCGGTAAATGTTCAATTTACCCTAGCGAGCGACCAGAAAATACTGTATCGAGTGGGGTGCGTAGGAAAACTGACTTGCCTAATCAAAAACATAACATGAAGTCACTAAT